>SAXG01000097.1:0-122535 GCA_012932865.1 Amylostereum areolatum
TGCGTTGAACGATGATCAATATGCTTTTCAAGCGAAGCGAACGCGGAGCGGCCTGAGTTTAATGTCTTCGGCGCGGACAGGAACGGTGTGGCCTTTCGGCCCGAGTGATGAACGATGACTTCTAACGAGGGAGGCGAAGCGGAACCAATAAAACAACTACGAAGGCGGTGCGATGGTGTAAAATATCTTGGCCAATACTTTTTGATCCGTGGGTTGCTTCCGCTTTAGGCCTAAGACGCGAGGATACCGAGGCGGTGCTTGTGATGTAATCTTTAGTTTATTTCTAGAGCCAGCCTGCCAGGGTCATTAGGACCCGATGGACGATCGATGCGAGGCGGTGCGAAGAATCCGGGGCGCCGTGTTATAGGATTGTTCAGAGATGTTTCGTTTCTAGAGGATGTTCGCGTTACCCGAGTAACTCTCGAGAATACGTACTACCTCATGGTGCGCGCATGCTCATGTGGAACCGTCAAAGACGTTTCGCTTTCTTCTTCCGGCGCGGTGCGATGCGACTTCCATGCTTCTAGCATGGGGAGGCGAAGGGGAACCAGGGGGACGAGGACCAGAGCTTTTGTTAAGCCTTTTCCGAGGACGGAACTGGCCCGTATCGCGACAAAACTAGGCAATGGTGGATAAGTTTAAAACATTCTAGACCCGCTATGCGTGGTCTAGCCCGGTGTGCGGTCATTCCAGGACCTGAACGTCGTAGTTTTCGGTCATTGCGGACCCGTGCTTTTCTATGCGAAGCGAACGCAGGTGCCTTTGATAACGGAGGTGGTTCTCCGACCCGATGATTGCGATTCAGGTGAACATATACTCGCGTCAGCGCTCCTACAAAGGATCCGATGATTGCCTAACCCCGAAGGGCAGTGATCTCCATTCCACGCGGTGCGCGGTGATCAGCGACTACCATAAGTTTTACGTCCTTGGCGTGGACGCGGGGTAGTTTTACGTCATCTCGGACGTGAACTGTAGTTTAACGTCATGCCGGACGTGACGATGCGAAGCAGAGTACAGTAGTCCGAGGCAAAGTGTTCGGAGTTGACCAATCCCCGAAGGGAAAGGCATCAAGGCCCAGGCGCTGGGAATTACCAGCTAACCTGTTATAGACCCCTACCGCGCAGGCATAAGGCCACAGTGCTGCAACAGTTCGATAAGGCATTAGGGCATAGGGCCCATGCCAACTCGATGTACGGTGCGAAGTTCGACTTAGATCCGAGGGTGACCAGTACGTCGGTCGGCGCTCCCCAAAGGGATATGGCAAGCAAAGATAGTACGACGAAGCGACACGGTGAACGATGAGGAGGATCTCGACCTTATGTCAGCAATGGTCTACCTGCGATGCAGGTTCAGGACGTCGCGACGAGGTACAAGGCGAGGGGAGACGAGGATAGGATCGAGGGGGGCGGGTGATAACGAAGGTGTGGACCTTCCCCTGCAGTACTTAGGGAGGATCCCCCAGGTAGCGGAGAATAGAAAAGGTCGAGATGACCCCTCCTCATAGATTGGTGAGTCCTTATATACATGAGGATAAGGACCCAAACGAAGACAACAAAAGCCGGAGTAGGAGTGGGTCAGGACGGACTACGAAGTGGGACCACGGAGTACGAAGTGGGTCACAACACGAGGCGAGGTAAGTATGACTCCAAGGTCTAGACCATGACCGAGGCAGCGCGAAGACCGGTATGCCGAAGGGCGGGCGCGATGCAAAGCGAGGCGAAGTCCGATGTGAGGTCTGATGGTAAACTACTATAAACTACAATAAATGTAGGTCCGATGTAACAATTTGGAGGCGTATTGGCCCATCCGCATCCTTGAGATGAGGACGTAGCCGACAGATTGGCTATTCTTCGCATCGTTTTCGGCCTTAAATTGGCCATCTTCGCATTGGTTTCGCCTTCGGGCAATTTTTTCGCAGACGGCGCCGCTTACACGCTCTGTACGCTCAATTCGTTCGCTTCTGTCGCGCGACTTTGCTACCGAAACTACCTAGTTTCGCAAAGTCGTTTTTGGTCGAAGGTACTAGAGGTAGTAAATGGAGCGAGCTCTTGGAGAGAGCTTGCACGGTATTCGGGATACCCTCGGAAGGGTAAAGGGTCGCAGGGCGATCGTAGGCTAGCGAGCCCCGACGAAGTGCTGAAGAGAGCCTCGCCCAAAGCAAGAGCGCAGCCGAGCGTCGAGGCGACGCGATCCAAGCGCCAGACCCTTTAGGTAAAAATGTCCCATTTTTTCGGTTTTTGGAACCGGCCTTACTTCGTTCATGTGTTTTGGCTGGTCATTGAGGACAATGAATGTGAAAAGGGGGTAATGTCATGAACGCCTCCAAATTATATACATCGGACCTACATTTATTGTAGTTTATAGTAGTTTACCATCGGACCTCACATTGGACTTCGCCTCGCTTTGCATCGCGTCCGGCCCTTCGGGCATACCGGTCTTCTCGGCTGCCTCGGTCATGGTCTAGACCTTGGAGTCATACTTACCTCGCCTCGTGTTGTGACCCACTTCGTACTCCGTGGTACCCACTTCGTAGTCCGTCCTGACCCACTCCTACTCCGGCTTTGTTTGTCTTCGTTTGGGTCCTTATCCTCATGTATATAAGGACTCACCAATCTATGAGGAGGGGTCATCTCGACCTTTTCTATTCTCCGGCTACCTGGGGGATCCTCCCTAAGTACTGCAGGGGAAGGTCCACACCTTCGTTATCACCCGCCCCCTCGATCCTATCCTCGTCTCCCCTCGCCTTGTACCTCGTCGCGACGTCCTGAACCTGCATCGCAGGTAGACCGTTGCTGACACGGGTCATGCGCTTTGTGGCGGCAGGGGCTGCAACAGAGCATAGTGGGACCCTAGTCGTCGCAGTCGCGGTGGTAGTCGTGGTCGTGGTGGCTCGAGTTTTGAGAACTACACCATTGAACTTCTTGACGGGAGCGGTGGGCGCGTCGTCCTTATCTTTCCCCTTGAGCTTCAACGCCTTGGATTTGTTGATGATGACCTCTCCGAAAGCAGAGCACTTGCGCTTTCCTGCAGGGCGCCGTTGGTAGAAGGGGGTTTAGTACGGAGAGCACTAGGGCGAGCATTGGTGTTTTCGTCCTTGTAGACAGCTATTCGAGCATGTGTAACACGCCTCGTCTGAGGGTCAAAAAGTCAGTGAATGGAGATCGACGACGTCCATCGACCCGCCGTGGAAAGATGCTCACAGGTATGTCGGACGCCTCAGAATGTGTATTTGAAGCCGTGAGTATGTTGCCTGCCAGTGTGTGCATTTTTCGCAACTAATCCGCCCGCCCTCAACATCTCCGCACGAAAAATGTATCCAACCGCGCGAACGTGCTGTGAACACGCGCGACATTGATTGAACAATGGCCTCTCGGGGGAAAGCGAAGGTGGCGGGGTGACTGGATGCAAATGGGTGAGTACAATCTATATCGATGCGCTCAATTGTCACTTACCAATTTCACCCTCGTCTTGACGGGGAGAACCTCACAACACGACGTTCAGCATCCTGTCGACGTCGCGAGCGCGGTAGTGGGCAGAGGTGCCCTCGCCTCCCCTGAACGCCCCCAATGGCGGGAAGATGTCCCGCATCCCGATCCGCGTCCTCTGCTCAATCACGGCACATGGCAGCAGTAAGGAAGATAGTGAGACGACCGAAGGCACGGCGGCTAGCGGGGTGAAGGTAAGTACTCGTCAAATTCGGTCATACTAACGTGGACTGACCTTTTGTCTATTTATCGACCCTTCTCTTCGAGTACGTCCTTCGCGCACCAACGGCTCCCCCGCCCCTATGTGACCAAGGTCGTCCACCCGTGCGGCAGCCGCGGAGACTGCGTCTGTCGCGTTCTCATGTGAAGGTGAACGCAACATGATTGCCCTTCGAACAGACGTGAACGCAGTAAGCGATCCTCCTTTTGAATGCAGAAAAAAGACACTGACCGCCGTGCAGACGTGCCTGGGCCCTCATACATTGCCACGTCCACACGCACCAAGGCCCACCCTGGGCGGAAGGGTTTTGCTTGCCACCGCCACGGTCCACCTCAATCTTCGAAGAGAAGGGACACAGAACTGAACAGGGTAGATCAGCCTCGAGGGGAAGGGGTTAGGATACGAAGGGAGCATACTCGACGAGTCGTAGAGGTGATGGCGAGGGTTATGAGCGGTGGGATAACACTTGGGCAAACGTGAGTATGAGCTACCCTGAGCTACCCCATTCTGAAAGAAAATGCTCACCTATGAGGATGCAGCCTGCGCGATTGCGGCGCGCTCCCCCTCCCCCGCCTCCACCTCACGTCAAGGCGAACGTCAATCTCGTCATCGTTTGCCGTTGGGGTTGCTCATCGCGGGGTCGGAGCCTTGAGCTTTCGGGGTATGTTGGGCCCATAAATTGTGTTCGCAGCACGCACTTTGCGCGCGGACGAGACGGCGGGACGTGTTCTGGCGAGTTTGTGTTCGGCGAGCACTTCCAACCTGCTACGAACGAGATTGACCCGTCTTCGAGTTTGAATATATACTCTTTGATCCCCATCTGCCCAGGTCCGAGTCGTCAGTCTCTCTTCTCGCAACTGACCAGAGAGTAACACACCTTGAACCCGGTCCTCCTCGTGAGCCTTCTCGTCCACAAGCACTGTACCCCTGTGCATCACCTCCAACACCATGTCCAGTACGCACAGGTCAAGGTGTCAATCTGCCAAATGATAGCAAATTGACAACCATTCTCGTGCTCTCAAGGCTACAAATTGCGGTTGATCCAGGTTATTTCACACTGAGAAACCCCGCACATTTGTACCCTCGAGAGCGTGAGGAGGAGGGAGGACAGAGGGAAACTAAAGGAGGGGACGACGAGCGGAACGGAATAACAAGTGACAAGGGCGTCGCGGAATTGGAAGCATATTCCATTCGGATCTGATTGGCTGGTGAACGCGTCGACACGACGAGCATGCACGTCGGCCCTCAAGTTCGTGGATTGCAGAACTACTGGAATGGATCATACGCACATGCGATAAGTTGTACCCCAGAGCTTGTATTATAAAAGTGTAAAGGAAACAGTATCGCGATCGTAACCCAATGCGCAGACACGAGCGAAAACCGCACCGGCACGCCCCCGTAAGATTCCTGAGCTCCCAAACCATGAGCTTCAAACGCCACCTTCTGTAGCGCATCCTTCACATTGACGGTGTCCCTCTCAACCGACACCGAGTCCGAACCGTCCGCATTTGCGTGCGCAGAGAGCAGTGGCACGCCCATACACTCCGCCTCCGCGTGAAGGTCCCATACATGTCTTCGCCGTCCATTCGGTCGAGGATGCCGAGTGGGAAGGCGAGGTAGAACATGGAAATTAGGTGGAACGATATAGAGAAGGCTGTGGGGTGGGGTGGGGGTGGGGGGTTCAGGCAGTTAGTCTGGGATGGGGAGACGGCACAGAGAGAAGGCGCACCGACAAAGAAAGACAGATGATACCAACTGAAACAAGGCACACGGCGCACTTGTGTCCAGCCTCACTGTCGGGATATTATAGGCCAAAATAATGAAGAGGAACGTCATAGGGATGAGCTCCGCTTGCTTCAAGATCTTTGATGATCGCACGGTTTCGTAGCTTGATCATCTCGTCCAAAAAGAAATCAAAACGCTCCTTCCGCATCTCGCGCACTATTGCCTGGTAGCCACCGAACCACGCATTCGTCATCTCCGCTGCAGATGAGTTGAAGCGCCAGTGGCCGTTCTCCACCAAGTCTGGAAACATGGCCGGGTTGCAATACTGACCGCAGAAGTCATCAGACTCTTTATGCTTGGTCTTCATGTGAAAGACATCCACAGGAAGTGCGCACTTGTCAAAGTAATCATCACGCACAGATTGAAGGTGCTTCAGAAGACTGCACGCATTGTCGTAGAAGATGCAACGAGGAAGGGAAGCAGGCGTCGGGAAAACCACGCGCAGAAACATCTGCAAATGAGATTCAGCGGGACGACTCGGAGTTGGTAGTTAAGGATGATACAACTTACCCGAGCACCATTAATGGCCTCCGACCCAAAGAAAGTGGCGCGGGCAAGCATGACACCGCAAGTAGCAACGCAAAGCTGCTCATTGTGCGTGCAGCGTCGACCGAAACGTGCGCGAGGTTTGGAATTGCCGGAATCAGGCTTCGTTGGGCATCCGCCGCCACCATCCTCATCAACTTCCCCATCCTCGTCGACCTGTAGCAGCTCCTCCGTAGAGTTCTCGCCCTCATCCTCCACACGGACAAGCTTGAGACGCTGGAGACGTCGCTGAAGCTGAAAAAGAGCGGAATGCCCGGCCACATCTTCGAGTTTACGATGGGACGGCTCGGTGCACGTACAAAACCCGGGGTTGGCGGATATGTCACAGCCATCGACAGCGCAAAGTCCATCCATGTCAGAATGGTCATTGCAGAACCGTGCCCTTTGGCTCGGGAGATCACCCTGGCAATCATGAACTTGACAGCAGGGCCGGCCAACCGTGACGCCGTCCATCACCACAGCACGGATGAAAGCTACAAGGGTATGATATCAGCAAATAAGTCATGCAGAGGAAATTGCACGGACGTACATAGCTGTCCGTCGTCCTCTTTTGTAGCGCAGCATCGGTCGCATACGTGACTCCAGTGTTCGCGACCCGGGCCTACCATGGCCTTGTTCCGCTCCTGTAGAGCAGGATTCAAGCGCTCAGCTTGATCGCCTTTATTCTCCAGCACCAACAGATGCCCACGCTCATCATACTCCCGAAGTAAGGCGTAGAGGAAAAATGTGTCCCAAACAAGAACGGGCGTGAGAGTCGTGGCAATTGACCATTCTGGGGGAAAGCGGCTTGCAGAATGCTCGTGGATGACATGTGACAAGTCTTGAGGATCGGGAGGGCGTCCTTGCCGAATGTGCACGCAACGCGGGTCGATGTTACAACTTGTCCAAGGTACTTCATTTTCCATTGCCTTATTAGGAAGGACGTCGCTAAACGACGGATTACGACTGTGCCCCAGTTCGTAACCGTCTCAACGACGCGACGACGACAGTGCCACAGATCGTCACCGTCCCGACGACAGTGCCACAGATCGTCACCGTCTCAACGGCATAGCCGCGACGGTGCCACAGTCTCATCCCCGTAGATACTTGATGCGACCGTCGCTCAATGTACATATATTTACTCGACCTCCTTTCTTATAAAAGGAGGCTCATCGAACGAGCCATTCCTCAGCTCGTTCTCTTTGTAAATACAGGACTGTTCTAACTAAAGAACCTCCTCTTAAGTCTACTAAAGAGAATCCAAACTAAAGTCGAAAGCTCGCCTAAGTATTCCGTGAATACTTACTGCTTCACTTATCGACTCTAACCTTCGCGCAACCGAGACGTCTGGATCACCTGATCCCACCTCTCACACGTAAGAGTACTGTAGCCTGAGCCGCTTGTCACGTGATAAGGACCGTCCTTAACACTAGAACGAGCTCTCCTCTACACTAGCTCACCCTACAGTTTGGCGCAGAGCGTCAAACGAAACACCCACCACGGAGTCAGCGGAACAACCCGCTGAAAAAAGACCATCAGATTTTGAGATCCCTCAACTCCAATCAAACTGCAGTCGAGACTTCCCTAACGGAAACGAAGATCATCGCTGGACATTTGACCCCTATCATCTCCTTTTTTACTACGACGGAGCCCTCGTCGCGAAAGAAAGCAAAGGGACATACGCATACCAGTGGAACCCGCCCATATACAGATACAACCTTCCCCCAGCAGCAGAATACTTCAAAGATAGATCCAAAAGAGAAAAGGAAGACGGAAGCTACGACAATTCACATTGGAAGCGCCCAGATTATTCAAGACCTCATATCGGGCCCCTCTCATCAGAAGAACTCTGGAAACACCCGGACGCACAGAAAGTCGAAGAGAAACCTTACACCGGGAATATTAAGGACTACTGGGAATTTGATCCCGATACCGACACAGCCGACACGACAACCGAACCACAGAACCCTCGAACCGAACTCCAGCATCCTCAAGAACCCGCAACAGCCGCACCACCTCCAGAGGAAACCGCGCCAGAACCTAAGAGAACTATATCAAACCCCCAAATTAAGTCCGATCCCGGAGGAAGTCGAGAAAGCAGCCCATCGAGCGCAGCAGAAACGGAAGAACATACAGAGAACCCAACAAGATCCCCATCACCTGACGACATCTTCGGAACCACAAGAGGAAGAAAAGGAAATCTATTCGGAAAACCCGAAGACATCGCATCAATGGGAGACACCGCCACCTCGATACCCAACCCCGCCACCGCACTTGGCAATGTCCCCCCTGGAGAGACTAATGTACCGCGCCAGACGCCTGCAACTCCAACACCAGCCGATCCCGCAAAACCGAGACATGAGACTCGATTCTCCCTAGGACTTGGCACGACCGACCCAATAGGATGGAGAACGCTATCGCCACCATCACCATCATTCTCCAACCAATCAATAGATAACAAAAAGGGAAAAGAAGTCAGAAACTACGTCTTCGGAAGAGGAGCAACCGCGGATCTTCCGAAAGAATCGAAGCACCCACCAGGGAATTCCCCACCAGGAGGAACAGGCACAATCGGATCAAAACCCGATGATAAGGACAAAGGATTCAAACTAAACGCACTGGGAGTATACGACGGAAGAGATCGAGCGAAAGCAGCAAAGTTCATAGAACAATGCGTACTTCGCTTCATAGCCTTTCCCAATGCGTATGCAGCCAACATGCGTAAGATAACCTTTGTACTCTCGCATCTCACCGATGGACCAGCCCTCCACTGGGCATCCCTCTTAATAAGTAAGATCGATAAGATACGAAATCGTGGTCTAGATCCAGAAGTATACCTCTCATGGACGGCATTCCGCGACTACTTCTTGGAGACCTTCGGAGAAATAGACCCAGGAAGAGACGCTAGATTCAATATACAGCGCCTAGAACAAGGGACTATGGAAACCAAAGATTATATTACAATCTTCAGGGACTACGCCATGGAAGCAGGCTACGATCATAAGGCACTGATCGACCAATTCAAGAGAGGACTGCGCAATGATATCGTGGTTGAGATCCTCAAGAGAGACCACATCTCGAACGATATTGATGAATGGTACGAACTCGCATTACGCATTGACAATAACTGGAGAGAAGCGCAAGCATTCCAACGACATTATACGAGACCAATGAACCCGACGAGTGATCTCACCCTCCTATACAAGAAACCACAGGCGTACGTTCCATTCCGAAGAGGAAACGGAAACAAAGGAAACGTTACCACCGCCAGGGCCGCTCAGACCGGAAACAACGGCCGAAACTTCAGACGCCTTACCCCGCAAGAACGTACCGAACTCCAGAAATCAGGATCATGCTTCTATTGCCGGAAGCCAGGACACATCTCCAGGAACTGCCCAGAGAAACGTACCCAAACAACGATCAATGCACGAACAGCGAATCTAACAGAGGAAGAATCCCCGATTGATCAGATCACCAAGCTTGTGAACAAGATGGACAGTGAAATGTTTGCACGCACTGCCAACATTTTCAAGAACAATCAGGATTTTTAAACCGTCCTTCAAACGCGGTTGTTGAAAGGACACAGACAATGAACTTTTCAAGTCGATCTTCTGTACAGGATACAAAAGATGACGTAAATAGAACAGTGTATATAAGGTCATACCAAGATGGAGCAACACATGCTCCATCAATTCATATACCTGTTACGTTTCATGGAAAGTTCCATAAAGCCGCCGCAAAAGCACTGCTAGATAGTGGAGCAAGCAGCACCCTGATCCATCCAGATTTCGTACGAAAACACAAGATGAATCTGATCCAACTGAAGAAGCCAATACCGATATACAACGTTGATGGATCTCGGAACACTCTAGGAGAGATCAAACAGAAAGTGTACCTTCCAATGACGATGGAAGGGATCAACGGAGAAATTCACCGCGAAAACTTAGGATTGTTCGTCACAGCCCTGGGAGGAGACGAAGTAATCTTAGGAACCCCTTGGCTCAAGAAACACAATCCTCATATCGATTGGAGAAAGAGACAGATTACACTACAGACATGTCCAGGTACGTGCTCCACTACCAGTAAAACAATGATCGTCCAAGGAAAAGACGAACACTCTCTACAATCATTCGAAGAACAGAAGATCAACCATCACGCAACGATAGAAGAACAAGAAGACCCCGAATTCAACTCCGATCTCGCCGATATCAGGATAGTCAGAACGTTCCATGGAAAGACTGACGTAGAAACAATGCCGATTGCAGAAGAAACAAACGAACCCGGTATTTGGATAACAGCAAGAGCAACCAAGGCACAAGAACTCGCAGAAAGAGCGGCCATAGGAGAGAAGAAGAAGACACTCGATGAAATGATTCCGTCTAGTTACAAACAGTATCAGAAGGTATTCGAAAAGAAAGCGTCGGAACGCTTTCCAATCAGCAGACCTTGGGATCACGTGATAGACCTGACTGAAGGATGGAAACCTCGAAATTGCAAAGTGTACCCAATGACGGTACCAGAACGGAAGGAACTGGACACATTCATAGATGAACATCTACGAAAAGGGTACATCCGAGAATCAAAATCAGAGATATCATCGCCCTTCTTCTTTATCAAGAAGAAAGATGGATCTCTTCGACCAGTACAGGACTACCGCTATCTTAACTCGATCACGGTCAAAAATGAATACCCGATACCGCTCATCTCAGATCTCATCGACAAATTAAAAGGCGCTAAGATCTTCTCAAAGCTCGATCTCCGATGGGGATACAACAATGTTCGGATCAAAGAAGGAGACCAATGGAAAGCTGCGTTCAAAACAAATAGAGGCCTTTTCAAACCAATGGTAATGTTCTTCGGACTAACCAACTCACCCGCAACATTCCAAGCAATGATGAACGCACTGTTCAAAGAATTAATAGACACAGGAAAAGTGGTGGTCTATATGGATGACATATTGATATTTACAGAAACACTCGACGAACATAGGAAACTGATGAAAGAAGCCCTCCAACTTCTAGAACGGAACGATCTATTCCTGAAACCAGAGAAGTGCTTCTTCGAACAACCATCGATCGAATACCTAGGCGTGATAATCACGCACAACAAGGTACAGATGGACCCGGTCAAAGTCCAAGGGCTAGCCGAATGGCCCACACCGAGGAAAGTAAAAGAAGTTCAATCATTCCTCGGATTTGGAAATTTCTATCGACGCTTCATCAAAGACTATTCTAAGATCGCCAGACCCCTATTCCAGCTCACAAAGAAAGACCACAAATGGAACTGGACGGCCGAATGTGAACGTACCTTCGAAAGACTGAAACGAGAATTCACATCGTCCCCAATCTTAATCATGCCCGATGAAAACAAACCATTCCGCATAGAGAGTGACGCCTCCGATTTTGCGTACGGAGCTATCCTATCGCAGCCAGATGAGATCGAAAGATGGCATCCGGTCGCGTACCTATCCAAATCACTGTCTCCCGCGGAACAGAATTACGAGATATACGACAAAGAACTCTTAGGAGTAGTGAAAGCCTTAGAACACTGGCGACACTATCTAGAAGGAGCGAACCACAAAGTCGAAATCTGGACAGATCATAAAAATCTAGAATATTTCACAACAGCTCAGAAACTCAATCGACGACAAGCACGATGGAGCTTGTACCTGTCCCGTTTCGACTACACCTTGGTACACAAACCAGGAAGTACAAACAAAGCAGATGGACTTTCTAGAAGACCAGATCATAAGGAAGACATTCCAGACAACGACGACCGCATCCTGCTCCACCCTTCGGTTTTCAGGGCTAGAGCCACCGGAAGGGGAACAGTCGAAGCAGTCGGAGACAAAGAACTTCTCAAAGAACTAAGAAACTTCTCACACCTAGATGATGAAGTTTGGACAGCGTTAGATACGATCAAAAGATCGGGACCACGCACCCTCGCAAAAGGAATCGAAGATTGGAACTTCGAGAACGATCTGATCATCAGAAAAGGAAAGATCTATGTGCCACAGAATCTCGAACTTAGACGCATGATCCTAAAATCGCATCATGATCTGGAAACGATTGGACATCCAGGCGAAATGAAAACTCTGGAGCTAGTACAAAGAAACTTTTGGTGGCCAAAGATGATTTCCTTCGTAAAAGGCTATGTGCAAGGATGCCCCGTATGTCAATCAACGAAGAACGTCACGCATCCGGCAAAACACCCATTACAACCTACGGAAATACCAGGACGACCATGGGAAACGATCACATCAGATTTCATCACAGATCTTCCGATATCCAACGGATTTGATTCGATCAACATAGTCGTTGATAAGTTCACCAAAACCGCAGTATTCACACCGTGCCTTAAGACGATCAACGCAGAAGAAACAGCTGATCTTCTGATTGACAATGTATACAGACGGTTTGGACTATGGAAAAGAATGATATCAGATAGAGGCCCTCAATTCGCGTCCAAAGTATTCCAATCCATCTGCGAAAGCCTTGGAATTATCTCGTCGCTCAGTACAGCGTATCATCCCCAAACAGACGGCGAGACAGAAAGAGTGAATCAAGAACTACAACAATATCTTCGAGCATTTTGCAACGGAGATCAAACGAATTGGGCAAAACTTTTACCGAAAGCAGAATTTGCGCACAATATACGGCAACATTCAGCTACAAAAACTTCCCCATTCGAACTCCTACACGGATACCAACCGGTGTTTAACCTGACAATACCAACCGATCCACGGATACCAACGGCCGAAGAAAGAATAAAGAACTTCAAGAACGCGTGGGACAACGCAGAAGCAAGCCTAGAAATAGCGGCTAAATTGATGAAGATGCAGCATGACCAAACCTTCACGCTAAGAGATCAACTCAAACAAGGCGACCAAGTATGGTTAGACGGAAAAAACCTTAACACGGTATACCCAAAAACCAAACTAGCACCAAAACGATTCGGCCCGTTCAAAATTGAAAAGGTTATAGGACCGGTAACCTATCGCCTAGAACTACCGACGAAGTGGAAAATACACCCGGTATTCCACGCAGCATTGTTGATCCCGTTCAAAGAGACAGAACAATACGGCGAAGCTTACGAAAGACCACCTCCGGAACTAGTAAACGATGAAGAACTCTACGAACTAGAAACAATAATAGCCTCAAAATTAGACAAACGATATTCAGAACCGCTACATTACTTCGTAAAATGGAAAGGATACCCCGATTCCGGTAACACATGGGAACCAGCATCTAATCTCGAAGGATCAAAAGATGTGATCGCAGAGTTCCATCGGAATAACCCCAAGGCACCGAAGTTGCCACCACAGCCAATCAGAGATACCAACACAGAAGCCACTGATCGTGACAAAACCGACGCAACACAGCAAGAACAAAGACCAACGAGACGAAAGAAACGCAAGACAAAAGTAAGACAGTAGTGAGACTCAACGGCATTCAGGCGAATGCACTGCCAACAAGGGGGGATAAAAACCCTACGGGTTCAACAAGACAGATCACCAATGTCCACCACCCCAAACACAGCCAACACTTCCTCCACCAATCCGATCGTCTCATCTAGCAATGTCGACCACCTCCGCCTCGTCTGCAACCGAGTTCACCACTCTCAACAGGAACGCGCCCTCTGTGGAGACTGCTTCATCGCTCGATCAGCAGCAATCCTTGCAATTAAGTCAGTACCTTCTCCGCCTAGGTCAGGACCAGACGGAAGAACAGACGGAAGAGCAAGGGGTAAGCCGCTTAGAAGCACACAGAAGAACCCTAACTGAAGCACCCGGATTCCTCACAGGTGCTAATGCAATCCCCGTGGCCCGGAGCAGCGGAAGTCCCAACGCCCGATTCCCCGATACTCGAGAGTCAGATAGCCCGCATGATAGCCGGAGTAGCACTCGAGCAGGCCAGACAGCGGATCGACGACCTCAGGAGGGAGTCGGCCGACGTCCAGGACATCCTGAAGAACCACGTCAAGATGCTCGACGGAGAACTCCGCCAGCTAGACTCGAGGTACCTGACGCTCTCGACCGAGATGGAAGAGCGAGAGGTCAAGCTTCTTCGACGATTCCGGAAGCTAGCGCAGCGGCTGTACTCAACGTCGCAGAGCTCCGGAGATTCCTTACTGAAGTCGGACACAGAGTCAACTGGCTCAACTGGGAAAGACACACCTTCCGCGCCGCCTACGAAGGAGAAATCCTCCGCAGACGAATGGAAACTACCGGAGTTCCCCATATGTCGTCACGCGACGGCCCCCGACATCGACCTCATCTTCCATGGACATCACATCTCCCCGGGCTATACTGTTCGACCCGATCCCATCGCGTCCGCCCTCGCCAGACCCCCGTTCCTTCCTAACGCCCCCTCCACGACCCGTCACCGCTCCCACCCCGCCGGGATCCATACCCGTCCCCGGCCTCACCCACATTAACCCCATCCAGCCTCCCGTCGCTCGAAACGGAGTACTCGGAGAGCTGTTCAGACAGCCCCTGCCAGGAGAGCTATCGGGACAGCCCCTGGTCCTTCCAGAGCTCGGACAACCGACCGGACGACCGACCAGCAGTCCGCGACCGATACCTAGGACATCTTCTCGGCTGCCCGCCATGCCTAGACCGCCAACTCCATTCCCACTATCTGCTGGCGACGCTCCCATGCCGTGGCACGGAAGCCCCGCCCCCTATCCCTCATTCCTACGTCCGCACCCCGACCACGCTCGAGATCCCGTCACCCAAGATCCCCGAGTCACCGCACAGCGACGTAAACATGATTCTGTCGACCCCGACGGAAGACCGTTCAAGCGAATCAGAGAGCTCAGACTCCCCGATGCATCGGGTGAGGAAGAACTTCAAAGAGCTCCAGAAGATAGTCGACCGGATGATGGAAGACCGCGCTCGCCGGAGACAGGAACTCAACCTAACGGACGAGTCGGACAGTTCAGCGAACGAATCGGAAAGTTCGGCGGACAAGGCGGAAGAAACGGCCGAGAATCCCTCGGACCAGTGGAGCAACGAGCCGACCACGTGGACGCAAGAGAAGTGGGACGCAATTCCCTCGAAGCCGCGGAAACGCTGCTGGAAATGCGGCAAGCGAGGCCATCTCCGCCGAGATTGCCCCCGTCGCAAGGACGCTCCCCCTCACTTCCCCCGATCTCGGTCCTGCTATCCCCTCCGACCACAGACTCCTCTTCCTCACCCTCGCCCGAGCCGTCCAGATATCAGTTACGGTCCAGGAACACTGATGTCCCACCCCCACCTCCGACGTACCGACGCTACCGCCCGCGCCCACAGGCAGCTTCTGGGATTCCTCACGCGACGTGAGAGCCTGACGCACGAAGCCGCCCAACACGCCACTGAGCAGTGGCTGTACTGGGAGGACGCAATGCTCCGCACTCAGCGAGAACCCCCCCTCGCGCTTCAATCCACTCCTGGCACGTCGACGATCTCTTCTGGAAGGAAGAAGATTGGGACTTGCAGGAAGCAGAGGAGTCGAAGGATCACTGGCTGGAACCCTGGTAAGCACGTGGACAGACTTTACCCATCATCATGCACTCGTACTTTCTCTCTCCCCCCATTGTTACGCTCTCGCATCTATCGTCACGATACTTCTCGGACTGATCATGGACAGCGCCCTCATCCGCACGCATATTTTCCTCGGACTTCTCTACTATACGTTTCTATCGCTATGAGGAAGGCGAAACGCTTGATATTCTCATCCCCGCGACGCGCTGGACGCGTCCGCTTCTTACGACTCAGTTTTGATTATGTACGAATCATCGCTTACGATTGCTGGCAGTGATTACATCATTGCCCCTCCGCATCGTAAGGATAAAAAAGGAAAGCTACAAAGACCACAACATCCTCAGACATCGTCTAAACAAACCCACTCGCACCACCCACACCACCAAATGTCTTCCACCCTCACCTCCTCATCGCGCAACCTCTCCACCACAGACCACACTCCCCCTACCACTCCTCCTCCCTCGCCCGTCCTCTCGCGCACTCCCACGCCCACCCACAAGACGAAGAACTCTCTCGTCATCTCAGAGAGTCACGGAACTCCTAAGCCGTCCGGACGTCGCTCGTGCCATGAAGAGCGCGAGAAGCCTTGACGAAGAAGCCATGTGGGAATCAAAGGGAAGATGCGGCGTCAGAGGGATTTTCCGGAAGCACGGACCCCGTTCAAAAGCCCGGACCACGCGACGACGGCGAGGATAGGGCACCGACTAGGGTCTCCCACATGGACGGAGAGGACGTAAAAGTAGTAGAGGCGTTACTGAAGCGATAAATAGAATTCTTCGCTCGATTCCGGAAATAAAAGGAGTGAACATCAAAACATGAGGACTCAGAAGCGTGATGCAGCCCACTCAGTCGCCCGATCTCGCGATCTTCAATACACCCACTCCACGCTGGCTCATCGCCGTCATCAGCATCACGTAGGACTTACGATCCTCACCTTCCTCGCATCAACAATATTCCTCCTCCAATGGCGAAGAGCGAGCGATCGACAGCATGTTCAAGAGATCCCTCTAGAACCGCTTCGATTCAGGAATCTACGAGACGCAGATTCTAGAGAGAGGGGATAGTGTTACAACTTGTCCAAGGTACTTCATTTTCCATTGCCTTATAGGAAGGACGTCGCAACGACGGATTACGACTGTGCCCCAGTTCGTAACCGTCTCAACGACGCGACGACACGATGCCACAGATCGTCACCGTCCCGACGACAGTGCCACAGATCGTCACCGTCTCAACGGCATAGCCGCGACGGTGCCACAGTCTCATCCCCGTAGATACTTGATGCGACGTCGCTCAATGTACATATATTACTCGACCTCCTTTCTTATAAAAGGAGGCTCATCGAACGAGCCATTCCTCAGCTCGTTCTCTTTGTAAATACAGGACTGTTCTAACTAAAGAACCTCCTCTTAAGTCTACTAAAGAGAACCAAACTAAAGTCGAAAGCTCGCCTAAGTATTCCGTGAATACTTACTGCTTCACTTATCGACTCTAACCTTCGCGCAACCGAGACGTCTGGATCACCTGTCCCACCTCTCACACGTAAGAGTACTGTAGCCTGAGCCGCTTGTCACGTGATAAGGACCGTCCTTAACAGTCGAGGCATGTGCGAGTAGGGGGGTGAAGGTTATAGAACCCTGTATAGTATATGGTCAGTCAACAACGGATGAGAAAGGTAAGTAAAACTTGCTACGCACCAAGGCCCATTGGTACTCCATGCTGTACGAACAGATCGACCAAGTCGCCACCGCTACCGGATGGGGGAGCATGGTCCCATGCAAGGTTCGGAGGGTCGCCACATGCACACGACTACATCAGGGAGTGCAGGGAGAGAGCGGAAGATAGAAAGTCGTTACTTCAGACGGAAGATGGAGAGGAGGGCCGGGAAATGAAGGTGCTCGGTGCCATGATAGATGATCCTTGAGGTGAGCAACGAGGCGGAAAAAAAGAAGGAATGAGTCGATGGTTAGGGCGTCGGCGAGGTCAGGGCGGGAGATAAAGGATGATATGACCGGCAAGAGACATAAGTACCGGGGACGAAGGGAAAGGGTAAACGGTGGGGGGGGGGGTATATATATGGAGGGCGTGTCGTTCTGGCATTCTGTCGGTTTGGCCTGCGACACGCCGACGCGACAGGTGAGGCTGCGCATGAGCGCGAACGTGAATGGTGCGTCGTTCCGACTTTCACAGCTATTTGCATATCGATAGGCCGGGTCAGCATCTTAATCGCGAGTATGCGTTTCGAGGTCGACAAGTTGCCGGGGTGCCGTACTGGACCCTGCCCCTGGAGCGACAAGCTGCGCGCGTCGACGGTGGTGCTCACCGTCGCGCGCGTTGTCGCCTGCTCCTCGACGACGTCTAAACAACGTCAGACCACTATTCCTTCGTAAATATGTACCCCTAAGTAGATCATCATCAATATTTGATACACAAAGCAGGCAAGGCAGTAATAATATATGGTCCTCGAAGGAAGGGGGTGGGGGTGCGGCCTGCTGTCGCTCACGACAGCAGGCATCGGCCCGTCGTTCACCGGCGACGTTGGTGATCGCCTGTGGACCTTGTTCCGGCATCTCTCGGCAGCTTGCGGAACTGGAAATTGGTAACTCGCGATTTACAGTGCCTTGCATATATTTCTGGAGGTCGCGTCCTCGAGATTCTTTGTTTGTTACGACCAAACAATCCTTAACAGGCAACTCCGACGGTCCGAGTTAAGAGTGATGGGTGTTACATGCATGCTCACGTCCTGCAGGGATCCATGCTCACAAGGTAACACAAACCTTTGATTGTGAGATGATAAAGGGTTCGGAGGGAGAGGGAGGAGGAACAATGTCAAGGAGGATTTAGGCAGTGAGCCTCTCGCCAGGCGTCACGTAATAGTCACGGAGAGTCACCCGTTACGACTGCAGCCTCATATGGAAGTATTTGTCGAACAAACAAAGAATCTTCCGACGCGACCTCCAGAAATATATGCAAGGCACTGTAGGTGCTGACCCGGCCTATCGATATGCAAATAGCTCAACAACGCGGAGCGGGTCGCTCTGAAGTTGCTTATTCAGCGGCTTCGGCCGCTCTGTCGTTTCAACGCAGTCGGTGTAGCGAGGTGTTCCGGATATCGTACTTTCACGCTTGACGCGCTTGACAAGCGTAACCATGGATTTTAAAGTTCACGTGATCGCCTCCCCACTCTTCAGATGTCTGCTTCATAACTCTCATGATGTGCTGTACAAACGCAAGGCGCAGACTAGGTCAGCGCGTAGTAAACTGTCAGGACTCGCTGTCCTCGCCGCTATGCCACCATCGCGCGCTCAATCTCAAGCTGCAGCCGCACCCGCGTCGCATGCCCCTCCGACGTCGTCCCACCAATCCTCTTCTCCTCGCCCGTCACGGCATCGTACAGCAGCTCAAGCAGCTTGACCCACTGCTTTCCCCAGACGTATTTCGCCTCGGCACCGCCCACGTCCAGTGCAACTGTCCATGGCATAGTGAGCACGTGCGAAGAGAGGAGGGATGAAAAGAGCGGAAACGAACCAGAGAGTAGTTCCGCCGCGAGCGGCTCGGCGAGCAGGCGCGGCTGGCTGATCATCCGCGCGAAGTATGCCCAGAATTTCGGACGCTGGAGCGGGCGAAAGAGCGGGGTGCCGGTGACGGGTGCGTGGAGGATCCAGAAGTACACGCGCATGATGCCCGCGACGCGCGCGGCGAACTCGCTCGCACCCTCGTCGTTCCGCCTGCCCTTGGCCTTCATCCACCCGTCCTTGTCAAAAGGCGTCCCATCCGAGTCTTCAGAGGGCACACTGCAGGGCACACACCACCCGCCCGTACGCTGCACGAGCTTCGCCCAGAGCACGTCCGCGAAGCCATCGAGCGTGCCCACGAGGCGGGCGGCGGTGAACGCGAGCGGACGCGCGGAGCGCTTCTCGGCGGTTACCTCGGTTTCGGCTTGGAGGATGAAGGCCTTGGAGAGGGACGAGAGGAGGGCAAAGTAGACTGGACGCGGAAGGGCAGGGTTTTGGTGGAAGATTTGTAGGATGTGTTGGGACTGAGGATAGGGTGTGAGTTAAAGGAAGAAAGGGAAGAGAGAGAAGTAGGAAAGACGCACAGTGTCGACGATTGATTGGTCGTCTTTCGTAAGTTGGCCGATGCGAGGCGTGATCTTGCGTCGGTTCTCGTTCCAGAGTTTCTTTAGTTGTGGATCCGCCTTGACGGTGCGCATAGGATCCCCCTTCAGGACCTAGGATACACCATAAGTTGCGGTTAGCATTGACGGTGGAGGTCGAATGAGAAAGTACGAAGAAGAGTCCGAAGGGAGGATGAGATAAGCCGAAAGGCCTTACCTTGAGCGTGTGGCGGGCTTCGCGCCAGTCGCGGTCGGGAGTGGTCATACCCAGCTGCATCCGCTCGCCCTCCTGCTTCTGCAGCTCCTCCGCCTGCCTTCGCTCCTCCTCCTCATGTTTCCTCGCCTCCTCCTCCTCTTGCCTCTTCTTCTCCCGCTCCTCCTCCTGCCGCCTCCTCTCTTTCTCCTCCTCCTCTCTCTTCTTCTTCTCCGCGAGCTCCCTCTTCAGCGCGGCCTCCTTCTCCCTGCGTTCCTCTTCTTCTTTGGCCTTGCGCTCCGCTTCTTGACGCACGCGCACCTTCTCCTCCTCGGCCTGGATGGTGGCCTCGATCCGCGCCCACCGCGCCTTGTCGCTTGCACTCTGCTGTTCTAGGGCGGGTCTTTTCTTCGGTTTGGTGACGTAGGCGGAGGGAAGAGAGTAAAGACGAGACGGAAGACACCTCTTGAGCGGACAGGGCTTGCAACTGCTGGGTCTCGCGCGCCCGCGCGGCAGAGAGGGCGGCGCGGTGGCGCGCGTGGGCTGTGGTGTGCTCGCGACGAGCGGTGTGCTAGAAAGGAGGGGGATAAGCCACGGGCAGTCGGACGTAAGCAAGAGACACCGCCACGCACGAACGCATCCTTCCTCGTCTGCTTCTCCCACTCTTCGTACGGATCGTGATGCCGCGTCCGCAGACGGATGGCGGCGACCGTGTCCTCGACGTGATGCCGTTCGGGCTCGGGCAGCTTCGCGCGCCTATCATGGTCACAGGTGAGAAGGCCGCGGGCGAGCGAGATGCGAACGGTATGGCAGACCTTTGCGAGATGGACAGGGATGATGATTCGTCGTTGTCGTCGTTGAAATCGGAGTCGGAGCCGACCGATCCCTGCGCGTCGTCCTCTGAGGATGAAGAGCTGGAATAAAGACCGTACGTCGAGCTCCGGCGGGGTACGCGATGGTGGGAGGATTTCCTGAACGTGATCGAGATGAGCACACTACGACATATATTTACGGTACAACTCGACGCACCTCCGTACCGGCGAGGGCGAGCGGGAAAGGGGGACACCAAAACGCATCTCGAGGGCGGCCTGTGAACGTCGTTCGTGGTTTGGTGGCGGGTAAGTTGTGGCGACGATAGTCCGGGGTAGTGGGCCACTCGAGAGTTCAAAACAGTGCGTTCCGGGTTCAATCAGTTGCGATACTTGCGCGTGCAGATGGACAGACGCGAGAGGCTCGAAGCCTGTGGGAGGATGAGGAGGTGGAGAAGCGTGTTGGGCAGCTGGGCTGCCGCGAGGCCAGTCAGGGCCCGTCATGTGATCATGTTGTATTGTCGCGATGTCCACTTTCCACTCTGTCCATGTTTTTCGAATATTTCCCCATACTCATCAGAAGAAAGTCGTTCTCGTTGTACGTACGGTCCTCACTCTGAGTGAGGATGGCAGTCTCCCAGTGGGGATGCCGCAATAATGCAGACTTTATTGTTCAGCAAAAGCGCTCGATTGTGCTCAGCTGGGACTATCTCCAACTGGTCGTATTTGAATACAGGGATAGAACGAACGGAAAGGCGAAACCGAGAAAACAACGGTGATACAAAACGTTACATATACAACGCACGAGAAGGCAAAATAAAAGAAAACGCGCGATACGCTGGGTCGTACGTGGGCGGACAACGTCGCAGAGCAGATTACACAGCAGCGAAAGCAAGGAGAGCACCAGATAAAGCAGGACGGAAACATGGCAAGGACAAAAACGCGTCAAAGCAACATCAACATGGATCCAGATTCCAGAGGAACAACGAAGCGAAGACGTTCACTGTCAGCCAGTCCGCCGTCGGTCCGGCCCCGACCCCCGCTCGAGCGACGCAAACGCCGGCGCGGACCCGTCGTAAGGACGCGTCAACCCCGCCGTCGCGACGCTCGACATGCCCGGGCGCGCGGACGTGTGGTTCGCGGTGCCGGGCGCCGCGGCGGTACTTGGGTGGCGTTCCAGCGACGCGCCTCGATGCCACGCGGCGCCGAAGCCGCCCTGCATCGGGGGCGGGACCCGAGAGCTGGGACCGGAGGCGGGGTGCGAGCCGTACACGCTCGCGGGGGGAGAGTAGTACGCCCCTCTCGGCGGGATCGGCACGGTTGCGGGCGGGTCGATGTAGGTCGACGACGTCGGCGGGGGCGCGACGGCGGGCGGGTGTCGGCCGCGCTGCAACAAAAACAGAGGTATATGTATGGGTGAGTGACCGTGGTGCGGAGGGGGATTGGCGGAGCGTGCTTACGAGGGCACGGAGTTGGGCGAAGGTCAGCTCTGCGGTCCGTGGTTGTTGGCCGTGGGCGAGGCCCAGAGCGGGCGTTGGCGGGGTGGGGGGAGCTGGCACCGGGACGTCGTTGAGGGCAGCGGGCGGCAGCGCCGACCAGGACTGCTCGTTGTTGAATGGGGAGATAAACCTTATGGAGGAGTGGGTGGGGCTGGAGGGGGGAGAAGGAGAGGATCGGCGCGGGATGGGAGGTGTCGGAGGTGTCGGCACAGGTAGACCATATGCGGTGGTCCCCACGGAGCCGTGGTGGCGCGTGAATTGCTGGTCGCCGTCTAAGTAGTCGGGCGCTTCGCTCATTCCGGTGCTCTGCCAACTGGAAGCGGAGTCGGGGCGGGTTTCGTAGGCGTCGTCGACGGGAGGGGACGCCGTACCAGTGCGCGACGATGCACCGGCATAGCTGCTTCCACTGGCAGGACGGCTCCGGGGAAGTGACCTCGACGATCCCGATCTCGAGGCTGAGAGCGGCGGGGTGATGACACCTGGTGACGACATGCCATCGTTCGCGAAAGAAAATCCACTGGAGGGATACTGAGGTATGGGGGCAGCAGGCGTAGATGGACGATAGCGTAGGTTGCGACACTGATGCTCGGGGAATCCAAACCCAATCCAAGCCCCGGCGCTGCCGTGTTCGCTTCCTCGAGAGCTTGGTCTCGACAGCGGGGGGCGCGACGTTGGGAGTGCCCAATGGCTGATCAAAGTTAGGCGGCGGGGGGTGGACTGGAGAGCTTGAGGTTGGCTGGGAAGGGGAGTTGATCGCGGCGAGCATATCTTCGGGGATGGGCGATTCGTCTTCATCCATCCTCACTCCGTCCAGTATCGCGCCCAAGGTCTCCCAAGGGGGGTCGGCGGACGCATCCCCGGAATTTACGACCGAGGGGCGGGGGCTGGGAGGATGTGCGAGGAGGTCCATTGTCAAGAATTCGTGGCCGAGCACGTCTTCAGGCTGATTTACAAAGTCAATATGCGTCCCGCACAAAGAAGAGAGTGGGACGACAGACATTCATTTGCGCCGCATCTATATAGACAGGGCCGTGGTCGGGAGCGAGCCCGCGCGAAATTAGCTCCTGCGGAGAGAAATAGAACATCAGTGGGCCTGAGGGAGGGTAGGGTATCATGTCGGGGTCTAGAGGTTGACGTCGCCATATTCGGAAAGGTCTGGGAGACGGGACGCGTTCATAAACCGGAGAGTTGTTGTATTGCCCCACGATTGCTGGTCGAATACCATCCCATGTTTCGTTTAGGGCGGGGTGAGGCGTTGTCCGCGCCAGTGGATCTGGTTCCGACGGTTGAAAGTAGACATCTCCAGGAAATCGTGCTGGTGTACCGTCCGCTCCGCGTGGAGCGGAAGCAGCTCGAGCTACCCCTAGCTATAGAACGTTAGCTTCATGGGGGCAAAAAATAGCTGGCAGAAAGGATGCCCACATCTCTGCACAAAGACAAAAATAGAAGCAATTGTCAGAGAACGGCAAAAACAGAGGGAAACGTTTCTAACTTTTCCAGTTTCTTTATCATCTTTCTGAAGTGTTTCTCCATGCCTCGCGCAAACGCGCATTGACCCTCTTTCACATCCAACTCGTTCTGAAGGTTACGAATGATCGTATCTTGTTCCGCATACTTTTCGGCGGTCCATCGATAATTAGTGAGCGTGTGGGTGAGACTGTCGATGGCTTCGCGCTGAGGCGCCTTGAGCAGATTCACAAATGGCAAACGAAAAGACGGTACTAACCAGTGAGCAGTCTGGGTGCTGAGCCACAAATGCATTCGCATCGTTTATAACGACGTCGAATTGGTCTTGCGGGGTCCGCATTCTGGAGTTCTCGGCCAGACGTTCGAGGATGCGGTGGCCTTCGATTATGTCGGAGTCGGGTGGGTTGATGTGCAGCTTCTTGATTCGTTCTCGAGAGTACGGGACGCGGCACAACGGACACAAGGGGGGCGACGTTCGCGTGAGACAGCTGGTAAATTCGGGAGACATAAGTTCGATTTAAGGAAGGAAAAGGGTGGGCCACGCACATCAAACAGTAGATATGACCACATCCGAGCACATGCGGTCTCGCCAACCAGCGGGAGCCGTCGTCTGGCTCGTCCCACAGATATTCATTGAGACAGATATCGCAGGTAGAGGACTGGTGAGCGATGAGCATACTTGAGGGAGCAGAGGACGCGACGCCACAGACCGTCTTGGGCGAGGGGGAGAAAGTGGGATAGGGTAGCGCCCGGAAAGCAGCTCTTTATTTAAACACGAGGCTAGTGGAAGCATTAATCTTATCGGCGATCTGGCGAATCGGGGTCAGCATGTCGCCTGGCATCTCGGGCAGAGGCGGTGCGGAGGATGCAGAAGGAGAGGGGACGGCCAGAGATGATTGAGTTTGCGGTGGTCAAGAAGGTCACCAAGGAGGAGGAGCCTTGACTTTGAACCGAGGCGGAAAATATGTTTAAAAATATCTTAGCGCTGTTACGTAACCCAGATAAGAAGAGTTGAATGCAACAATTCAGAAAAGAAATTGAATTAGTACCGAGCCTGCTTCCTCCATTGCCTGCGCTCTTTTCTCACCACGGTCCCTGCTCGTCGTCGTCGACCGGGGGGAGGCCGAGGACCACTGCTCAGGACTTTGCTCACTGAGTGACCGTCGGAGATCCGCGATGGGCAGAGACTTTGTGATTAGATTAGATCCGCTTCTTCAGCCTCATTGCAGAGCGGTGCTTTTCCGGAAACACCGTCCACTGGCAGGCCGCCCTTGCAGTTCTTAAAACTCACCCACTCGCCTCTGCCGTCCTCCCCCTCGTCGTGCCCGCCTAAACGATTTGTCCTCGCTACAGCTTTTTTTGTATAAAGGCGGCATCGAAAAGGGTCAAGGGCGATGTTGTACGCAAGCCCGGAGTCGACGTGCGACGTCTGTCTCGAGTCTTTCTCGTGGACGGACGATCTCTCACGGCCAGTGGCTGATGCTCTGAAGCCTCACGCGCTCGGCTGTGGCCACATTTTCTGCCTGGGGTACGTCGCCTTTCTCTCCGATCTTCGTCGCAGCGACTTAGTAATCCCCACGGTCCAGCTGCCTCCTCAATTTAACCCCCTCCATTTGCCCGCTATGCCGACATCCATTCTCGAGGGAGCGCATAAAGAAGCTCCACGTCGGACCTATCATCGGTGGCGAGGGCGAGGACAAGATCAACGCGTCCGAGCAACTCATCCAGCTGACGCTCGCGTGCAAGGACCGCGCCCCCAGTCGAGAAATTTCGCGCGCCATCATGGAAGCGCAGGCGTGGATCGTGCATCATCCTGATTCCTCATACGTGAGCGCTCCTTTTTTCCCCGTCCCTATGGCCCGCGGACTGACTCGCACACAACAGTGTTCCCACATCGAAAACTTTCTGTCTTATATTCGCAGGACCATGGAAGCCGGCCAGAAGAACTCGGTTGACAGACGGCGCGTGGCTGAGCTCGAGATGAGGTTGGCACGGCGAACACGGGAATTGGAGGATTGCGAGGAGCGTTGGCAGGCGATCGAGGAAACCCTCCTCCAAGAAAATGAGGAGCTAACAGAGTACGTCCCCCGTCCCTCGCCCTCTCATCTCTCTCCCCTTCTGACCTATCTACAGGAAGGTATCTCGTGTACGCCGCTCTCTTCCCGAGTGGCCCATCCTCACTGATACCTCTGATCAGCTCACGAAGACCCAAAGCGAACTCAACTTCTGGAACAACGAGTTCCCCAATCCGACCCACTCAGCCCCGCAAATACGCGCCACGCAGTCTGCGTCCGCCACGAACGCCACGTCCTCCAACCCACTCCCTGCGCCACCCCGACCGGTCAACCACAACCGCTTTTATCAGAATTACGATTACGCAGCTGGCTCGCGAGCTGCTTACGAGCGATCCACCGTCCACCCACATCAACCCCAGTTGAGCTTCCCCCCAGAAGCCACGGTGCGTTCCTCGTTTTTATCCCCCCCTCCCCTTGGACGCTCGGCCTGATCCATCCACGTGCTTATTCAGAAACAGCCCGGCATGTATTACGTCCCAGGCGCACCCTACCACGACCGCGTGATACCCACCCAATTCGAACCACCGCAGAACCTCGCGCAATCCACGCCCGCGGCGGACCCTCGCCCCCGAGAGCGCGATCCCGGACGCGACGAGCCGAGGCCCGTCGAAAGCCGCCAGGAGCGGAGAGAGCGGTTCCGAGAGCTGGCGCAACTGAAGCGGATAGAGAGGGAGGAGGCCACGCGCCAACGCGGGGACGCGATCATGCCGGGCAATGCCCTGGGCATCGATTCCGTGTCGGGACGGTCCTCGCCGGTGTTGAGGACCCCCCTCCCCGGCCAATCCGTCGAGCGAAGCATGTCGTACCAAGGCGAAGCAAACGCGGAGGCGGGACCTTCGAGAGTCGTCCCTGACCCCGGAGTCGGGAGTGCGTCGACAAGCCTCAGCATGGTGCCAGCTACTTCTGGAGCAAGGCCCGCGTCGGAGAGCTCCTCTCGTCCTCGAACCAGCACCGAAAGTCGCAGCCGGCGCGAGAGCCTAGGACCGCAGGAGCAGACCGCACCCCCTACGAGGTCACGGATCCCCCCTCCGCCCGTCCACCCGCCCTACGACCACGGGCCATCTCACCGATGGCCCTCCGTGGACGTCGCCGCCCCGACCCCCATTCCGCCGTACGGTCCGTATCCTGTGCCACCGCAAGGCAACGCCAACGCGCGCACCTCGCAGGCGTCGGTGGTTTCCGCGCTCAACCCCTCCCTCGATTGGGACACCGACGGTAACAGCACCAACCACAGCGTCGATTCCCAACGCCAGGGCGCCTCAAACGGTTTCATGAACACTCTTCGAGGTCTTCCTGGACCCCAGCCCGCCGAACCGCCTCAACCGACCGCAGGTCCTTCTGCTCCCCGTGAACCCGCTCCCCGTGAACCCGCTCCTGGACCCGCTCCTGGGGCAAGTCTCCCTGGGGTAAGTCTCCCTCGCCGCTTTCACGCTACCACCACACTCGTTGACGCGCCTTTCTTGCAGAGTCGACCAGCCATGATCGATATCGTCCCCTCCTTCTCCCGCAGCAACTCCAGCGCACGTTCCACACCTTACCCCGGACCTCTCTACGCCCAGCCCTACGGCTCCAACTCCTCGACCGACGAGCGTCGGTCGTCACACTCCAGTATGCACCATCAACGACAGGGGCGTCCCCGCGCCGGTTCAACTGCAGGCGTTCAAGGTCGTGCGCCTGGATTCCCGCATGCGCCGGCGCCGGTCCCGCCTCCTCCGGTCCCACCTCCTGCGTGGCCTTACAGAGGCCCTCCCTCGTCCTCGTCTGCACAGTCGTCTGTGCAATCTGTACACTGACCAGCCCCGGGGCGCTTTCGGGTGCGCTTCGGGAGAGTCAGTCGCTTATTACTACTGTATTGCATATCCCTCGCCTCACCATCTATCGGATGCTCTTTTGTCACGTCTTTCTGCCGTAGTGGTGTTGTACTCTGACGTATTCTGGAACGGATTGTACGATTTGTGTATTTATACATGGTGTAACTAGGAGACAATGCTATTTAGAGTTGTATTCTACACGGCGCGAACGGTGGTGGTAAGTACACGGGTGGTGCTTTACGTAGTCAATCGACAAATTGCGGGACAGAAAACACGACAGCGTATAGGTACTCGACAACAGGAGTAGCAACGGACGTAAACGACGTCGACAAGGTTCAAAAACAGCGATACCTGTTATCTACAGCCCAAGTTGGGCGTCCGAGACATAATGGGATCCCCCGGCGCATCTATAGCCAAATCCTTGCTTGATCCACTGGTACCCCACGGGACAAACTCCCATCTGCCTCAGCTTCTGCTGAGCCTGGGCCTCCCGACGTCTCGCCTCTTCCTCACGTTTCCGCCTCGCCTCGAGCTCTCGTCGTATTCTCTCCTGCTCCGCCCTGGCTGCGCGCTCCCGCTCCATCTGCGCTTTGAGTTGGCGCTTCACCTCCGCGTCGGCAGCCAACTTAGCTTGTCGAGCAAGAGCCTGAGCTCGCGCGGCCTCTTTTTTGACGCGCTCTTGAGTTTCCCGAAGGGCCTTCTCCATGGCCTCCCTCTCTTCCTTCTGACGACGGGCGGCTTCGTCGGCGGCGCGCCTGGCTTTTTGGAGTTGTTCCCAGATGGCGTCGGACACTCCTGGGTCGCGCTGCGTCCCAGAAGAGGAAGAGGCCTGTGGGCTTGCCCTCTCGGAGTCAGAGCTCGATTCTGAGTCAGAGGAATCTTCGTCGTCGGGTTTCGACTCTTCAGGCGGCGGTGCAGACTCCTGTTTCTTGGAGGAGGCGGTGCTGGCGGCGGCGGCGGCAGGCGGAGGTGCAGGGGTTGGTGCTGCATCCTGCGTCGGAAGGATGTACGCTGGTTTGGGGAATCGCTGTCCAGGGAGGTTTATCAGACGCTCGCGCCGCTCGTTTAGCATCGCGTCGACGCAGTTGACGGCATCTTGACCATGAAGAACCAACTTCGCGTCCTTCGCGTCGGTGAGGCTGATTTTGTCCATAACTTTCCTGATCATTTGGCCGGAGAGCGTGATCATGTCCCGAGCGTTGCCCCATGAATCGAGACCCGAAAGGGATGTGACCAGTCTGAGGATATCTCGGTACGCCTGCGACGACGCTTGCTCAAGTTCAGGGGAGGCGATGTCTTCCTTCTCTAGCTGCTTCTTGAGAATGTCGATGCACCGTTCTGGGGATAGGTTCTTGAAGAGGATCTCCTCCGGAAAACGGCTGGACAGGCCAGTGTTGACGGCCATGAGTTCATTCATCTCGCGGTCGTATCCCGCGAGGATGACGATGAGCTTGCCTCTGAACTCGTCCTGCGTGAGAATTCCGACCAGCTCGTCCATAGCCTCCTTCGCAAAATGGCCTTGACTGAGACGATAAGCTTCGTCCACAAAAAGAACCTTGCCCAGAGCCTTCTCGAAAAGCTTCTTCGTCTTGGGACCAGTTTGTCCTACGTATTGACCAACGAGATCGGAGGCCGAGCACTCGATGACATCTACGGAGGAAAGGAACCCCATGTCGTAGTAAACCTGACCCATCTTCCGTGCTGTAGTCGTTTTTCCGGTACCTTTATATTTAATGAATGAGTGCCGTTTCCCAAGATAAGAGACGAGAAAAGCGTACCGGGAGGTCCCTTGAAAACAAAGTTTGTAGGGATGAGGTGGCGAGCCTCGCGCGGCTCTTTCCCCCGAGCCTGCATGACGCGTGCAATGTTCTGGTAGCCTTCCAACTTTTTCACAACCTCCTCACAGCCCACAACGTCCGCAAAGAGTTGCTTGAGGTTCGCATCGGAGTGTGCAGCGCGATCAAAGTTGGGGTCGAAATCTACCGCCTCAAAGATAACGTCGTGAGATCGTTGGGCGGGCGGGATCGATGCTTGTCGCGAACGATGGTGTGTCTTGGCTTTGCCTAGCAAGTTCTCGACTTCTCCACCATTCCCAAAGTTAGGACGGTTGCGGGATCGGCCAAGAATGTCGATTGCGACAGCCTTCGCATTAGGCGTCGCGTCGAGGTTCTGTTGCGATAGCTTCAACTCAAGGATCTGAAGGAGCTCGTCGTCGGTATAATCTTCAAAACGGAATGCGTCTTCGATGGCAAACCGACGAGAGAGGCCTGGGTTCACGTTCTGAGCAATCGATCAGTCCATATAAACACCTTTGAAGACGAGATGGTTTGCTCACTTGGAACATTTCACGCATTGGACCTTCATAGCCAAGCAACAGTACGCAACGGTCTTCTCCAGGAACACTTTGGATTTCCGCCACGATGGTGTCAACGACTGCTGTTTTGAATGTGTCGCCCTGACCGCCCGTTTGCGATCCTCCTCCGTAAAGCATATAGGCCTGAAACAACTATGAGTTTGGGTCGAAGCTTGGTGACTTGGTCCGTACCTCGTCAATGACCAGGACTTTGCCGACAGTACTTGCCAAGATGGCCTTCGTGTTGGCCTCAGAATGTCCAATATACTGACCCATGAAATCAGAGGGGTTCTTTACGACAACTGAAAGGTGAAACATCAACACCAGGGATGGTACGGAGACCAAAGAAACGCACCTTCTCCATTGCTTAACAAACTCATGTCTTTCAACGCCTCTCCGTAAAGCTTTGCGACAGTCGTCTTACCGGTCCCAGGATTACCAAGGAAGACGCGATTGAGGGACATCTGAATGGGCTCTCTCTCGTCCAGCTCACGCTGATAGTTCTCCGTGATGACATCGAAGAGGGTTTTGATTGAATTTTTGACGGAACCCAAGCCAACCATCCCTTGGAGTTTCTTCCACGCAGGACTGTCGAATGCTGCCTTGGACGGTTCTGGACCAATTACATCTTCCTTGACGAAGAGCATGTCGTCTGGTCGTCGGCCTTTCTTGCGAGCCTCCGCGATGCGAACTGCCTGGCGATCGGCGATCCTCGAGAACATGTTCTGCAGCGCCCTCGCATTCCCGAAGCCCTCTTTGCCTCGACCTCTGCCCAGGCGCCGAATGGCGATCCGACTATACAGGCCCTTGACGCCGTCGTCGACTTGCATGCGGCCCGAGTACTTTTTGAAGATCAGCCTGTCAAACATGTGGAGGAGTTCCTGATCGCTGTAATCTTCAAACTGAAGGCGATGGGGTACCCTGCTAGTGAGGCCGGGGTTGTGCTCGAAGAATTTCTCCATCTGTTTGTTATATCCCGCGAGGATAAAAACGATCTTGCCAACATTGTTCTCCATCTCCGCAAGGAGGAAGTCCAGGACTTGACTGCCACCGATGTTCTTCTCGCTAGCAAGTTGGTAGGCCTCGTCGACAAATATTGCGCCACCTCCGGCCTTCGTAACCTTTTCGACGAGTTTTTCGGCGCCAGGAATACCATCGTTTCCCATTCGAGAGCCTGTCGTCTCCTCGAAAGCGTCGCCCGATATTATGTCCAAGGAAGACAAGAATTTCGCGTAATGCCGAGCTATTGTTGTTTTCCCTATTCGACGGCAATCGTAAGCTTATTTGTACCAGGAAGATTTAGCAGAAATCGAGCTTAACCTGTCCCAGGGTTGCCGAGAAGAACGATGTTGAAACGTTCGTCTTTCATGGACGCATCCTGCCGTTTAGTCACTTCGATGCGAGCCATGATGGCCAAAACTTGCTTCTTGACAGCCTCCAGCCCCGTCATCTCCATGATAGCATCGATGTGCTTATTGGTTGAGCCTTCCATGTTCTTCTTACGTTCCCATTCCAACTTAGATGGTGAGTCGGGTAGGGGCTGCGCAAGAGAACCAGGACTCGTCGACTTCGGGGCAGATGGCCTTGGCTTTGGCGAGGGTGGCGATGGGGATGGAGCTGCCTGGGTTGGGTCGGCCGCGGGTGAAGTAGACGGTTGGGGGTTTTGTGGAGAAGACCGCCCTGAGGAGCTCTGGGACGGGGATGGAGGCGTGGACGCTGGCTGTTGAGTTGGAGGTGCCGCTGACTGGGAGGCCGTAGATGGATCCTTAGTTGAGCTCGGTTTCTTCGCGGCCATAGTAGCCTGTTTACGTTTCTGCAAAGTGCGAGTTCTCGCGGCTTCCAAATCTTCCTTCTTCTGACGAATAGCATCAGCACGCTCTTTGGCAAGGGCGGCATCCTGTTGCAACAGAAGTTCCGCTGCCATTTCCTGATCCAGTCGTGCAATATCCCGCTCGTGTTCTTGCTGCTCGCGTTCACGTTTTACTTGAAGATCATATGCCTGTTGTTGTTGCTTCTCCTGCTTCTTCCGCTCCTTCTCACATTTATCACAGAGGAGAGGAGGGCCGTTGCAACATTGGTACTTGCGTTTGTGACCTTGAGGGCAGAAAGTCTCGAAGATGAATGGACAGGGAAGCTTGGAATGGTCTGAGAGCGAGTGACATTTGGAAGGGCATTTGTGGACGCTGCAGTTCAATATCGTTCCGCTGGACGAATACATGAGACCAACAAACGAAAGACAGACAGAAAGTCGGCTCACCATGGCTCGTTACATCCACCGTCTGGACAATGCTCGTCGAATTCATGAGGCTCCTTGAGAAGCCCAATGCGATCTGGGTGGCGCTCGCAACGCACGGGGAAGCCCTCGTAGAAGTGACCGTGGTGAATTAGGAAATCGATGAGGTCACTCCAGAGGGGTCCGCCCTTTTTCGACCCACGGAAGGTCTGCGCGTTCCCAATCATGATACAAGCATTGCGTGCACGAGAAAGAAGGACATTGAGACGCTCTGGCGAAAACATGAACCCAATGTCGTTGGCTGCATTACTACGTGTCAAGGAGATGAGTACGATATCGCTTTCTTCTCCTTGATAGTTGTCTAAGAAGAAGGTCAACCGCGAACGTACAGACAGTTGGGGAGCCGACGTACCTATGGTGGCCAACCGAAGACGCCTCTTGGGCTGTGCCGCTGTTGGGGGTAAGAGGCCGGCTCGTACCAAGTCATGCATGTCCATATCGTTGAGGTAAGGGTCCGTATCGTTCCTTAACGCTTGCTGAAGTTTGTGTAACTGCCCAAGGTATGGGGTCAACACGACGACATCTTCCGTGCCGTACCCTTGCTGAGCGAGGTATTTGACTATCTTGAGCACCATCTGGACTTCGTAAGTGTTCTCTTTCGAAGATTTAGAACCCCCATCTCGCACGTCCCCAACGCCCTTCATTTCGTCCTCGGGGTGGCCATGTGAGATAAAAATGACATTGTCGCGGACACCAAGAAGATCGGGACGGTTTTGTGTCTTTTCAGCATCAATGAGATCGGGATAGGTGAGATGACGGATCATCGCAGAGATCTCGGGGCGCATCCTGTGTTGCTTCTTGAGAGTCTCGTGAGGGTAGCCTTTAAGGACCAAACGCTCGAAAAGCGACACGTTTAGGTCATAGCCCTCGCCCTTCTCAGTTGTCAAAAGATAGTGGTTCACTTTGGGGCGTAACTGCCTGGATGAAAGACGAAATTATCAGAGAAGCGTGTGGGCCGACAGGAAACAACACCCTTACTTGTGATCGCCGATGAGAATTGCTTGCTGCGTCTCCTTTGCCAGCGCTGTGAGAACATGACTCTCGAGAATTTCGCCGGCCTCCTCGACGAGGAGGATATCAGGGGCAGCGGCCTGGATATGCTCTGTGTATTTTGCGGCGGCTGTCGTCGTGCATCCAATAATGCGTTTGCTCTGAAGGACAACCTTGTCCCGTTCAGAGAATTTGCGTTCCAAGGCAACTTGGGCTTCATTGTACCGTCGCCCGACATCGTAGAGCTCCGATATCTGTTCATTCAGGACGGCGGACCTCCAAAGACGAGCCCGTGCGTTCCGAGACGGTGGATCCATGCGCCAGATCTCCGATGTACGACCTTGCTTCATTCGGGGTTCGTGCTTGAACAGACCGGGGTCCCAACCGTCTAGCCAGCGCGACAACAGATAGAACTCGTTGATAGCTTTCCCCTTCTTTCCCACTTTCTGCATTCCGCTACTGTTGTCCACAGGGACCTCAAACGCCATGTAATAATCCCTGTCTTCGAACTCGAGGTGGGCGAGAAGTACCACCGGAGACATGCTGAATTGCGCATACTGCTTGAACTCCATTTCCAGGCGAGTGAAGAGAACAGTGACGGTGTTCCGGATTTCATTAATCTGAGTGTAGTCAGACTGAGAGAACCGATACGATGATGTTTGCTTGTAGAGCGACAGTGATTCGGTCCGTGTCGTCGCCTTTCCGCCCAAGCGGACCATGTGTTCGGGTGGGATACCGATATCTAGGAGGTCCTCGAGGAATTGATCCAATGCATGGTTTGTATAACAACAAACGAGGATTGTCTGTGCCGAAGAATCATGCAACGCTTTCGCAATGAGTGCCCCGATGAAGGACTTTCCCGTCCCTATCATTCGAAAGTGTTAGTGATCGTCAGGAGACAAGAACAAGAAAACGTAGTAGCTAACCTGGAGGTCCTTGTATAAGGGACAATCGCTGCTTTAACCCGGATTTCAGCGATGCTACTTGGGCGTCATCGAGAACGATCGGTTTGGAGAGCCCAAAAAGCGGTGCTACATCTTGAGACGGATCATCTTCAAGGGCTCGGATCAGAGAGTCGGGAGTAAAGGGAGGTGGGGCAAGCGAGCTATCGTCGTCCCACGAAAATAGTTCGGACGCGAGAGGTAGGTTACGATCTGCCATTTCTTGCAGTTGTTTGAGAACAGGCTCGTATGAAAATACTGCAGTGTCAACTTGGATAACTCTCGTGTTTTGAGATATATTGAGCATGGACAATGCGTGGAGGGTGCTTCGTTCTCCTTCCAGCTGAAGAGAGATGACCGGGGGATTACGGGCGAGACGCTCCTCGTCGCGGTGCATGGTAGCGAACGCAACAATCTTGTCATCGACGAGAAGACAACACAAAGACTGGTGCTTGATGAACTTGCGCTCGTCAAGGAGATACTGCTTGCGATCCTTTGGCTTGTCCTTCTTGAAGAACCAGAAGTCGTCCTTGCACTGGAGGCACAAGCACCACTTTTGTCTTCGCCTTTCGTCTCCTCCATACACCTCCAGGACGCGGAGGATTTCAACGTTGAGACCGCGGTGAGTCCCCTTCTTCTTCCCTGACGCCCGCTCCAACTCCTCCCTCAGTTCGTACAGCATATCTTCGCGGAGCAGCCGAAATTGGTTGTCTAGGTGTGTGATGACGGCAGCACTGGCATGGCATTCGTCGACGACATCGGCGGCAAGGATGTGGGGGGGCTTTTTCGAGTTGACCTCGTCCGCGGTAGGAAGGATCGCAATTTCGCGGAAGTTTTCGAAGTCGTTGTCGTGTCGGCCGCCAGGACCGTGATCGGGATGAACGACGACAGTCGCTCCTGCACTTTGCCTGCCGAGGATATTCTTGATCGATTGGCCGCATGCCTTCACATCATGAAAGACGGAAGAGAGCATGCTGTCGACGAGCTCTGTGGCGAGCTCCCGCCAAACATTGGCCGTATCGCCGGGAACGACGACTAGCTGTTGTAGAAGCCATGCGAAACTTTGCTGGCCATGCTGGTCTAGCAATCCATCGCGAAACGCTTGAGCATAGGCGTCGAAAAGGAAGGATGGTGATACAAGTTTCTGTAAAATCCGAAGGAGGACTTGGCCTCCGCCAAGGTCTCGCAAAGCGGGAGCTTGGAGGTAGGTGAATACACGAGTCACGTCACCGTTGAGGGCCCCCAGCCGCAAGTCCATGAACATAGCTTTCTGAAACTGTTCCAACCCCGAACTCCTCGATGTGAGCTTGTCCACGCAGACCATCGGGTCTGGCTGAGCGCATATTGCTTGGAGGAAAAGTGAGGCATCGGGTTGAGTGACTTCTTGCTTGCCCCGGACGACAGCATCAAAGCGTTTGGCGAGCCTGACGAGGCGAGCATTCGCCGCAGCCATAGGATCGAAACTGGACAAATGTCGAGGGAGGTAGATATTGAGATGAAATGGCGGCGGGTAAAACGGAGGGATGTAGTGGGGCAGTTTTAGGGGCAGCGTTGACGAGGGATATCTGGCCGTGTTCGAAATCCACATACTCCCACACTCTGAAATAGACAATCGATGCTGCGCGCTGTCCTTGAAACCTTATTGAAGATGGAAACTTGATAACAGCCGAAGAAGCTTGATTGCGGGAGCGACGCTCACTCGATATCATTTGGTGGATGCCTATATCACGAGCCTTGCGAATGTTGTCGCACGAACGAGCCATATTGTATTTCAGACATAGATAGCAATGACGGCGGCGAATTGTGTGGTATCTTCGCTCGCGAGGCTGGCTTGGCTGTACGCCTCGCTGTGGACATGTGTTGCGGCATCAGTCACAGGTCGGATCGACTTCCTACATGGGGCATAGTCATAGTCGAACTCGGTAGGTTAGGATCCATCGAAGTTCGACTACGAACATGCCTCGCGCAGGTATGAACAGGGAATGCCCGTACAGTATCGCATATTCTTAAGAACGAACTCAAAAAGCCCAGGTGGCAGCATTGTGACTGCAATTGTTAGGCAAGCCTGCACGACGAGTGCGACGGGATAGAGAGGCTGATAAACTAAAAAGAAAACATTCGTTTGAGATTGGTTATCCTTGGCCTCGAGCAATGAAAAAACGCACCATTCAAATGCGTGGTTTTGAGCTTCGAGAAGTTTTCAGGGAGCGACGGCAAGAGGAATGGAATGGTGTTGTAGCTAGGATAGACGTATAGATTCAGTTTTGCGGAATTAGGGTGAAAGATCGTGTTGGCCGCATACCCTCAACGGTACTTTAACTCAGACTTTCGTCGTAGAGCAATGCAGCGCGGGCCGCGAATCCGACTATCGGAAAGAACGAATGTTAGCATGAAGGTCAATAAAATGTTCAAATGTGTACTCACAGCCTAACCGCGGAGCGAGACACTGGTCTCGATAGGCGACCGGAGTATCGCGACTTCGGCGGACGGATAACGACCTCGTCGCGAAGGCCCATACAGGGCAAACTGTACGAGACGCCGTGAGACTGCGATCCCAGCGCTTTGAACTCCTCTTATTGTTGTGTTTTCGCGGAGTCACAAGTCAAGCTTGGAGGAAACCATCAACTCGGTGGAAGAGTGTTCTGTGAAACCCCAGGTCATCAGTATATCGTGGAGTATAAGGTACAGAATGGGACGCACCCTTTTAGCTTGCGAAACGACGTCCTGTTGGACTTTGCGAGGTGGTCCACCTTGGGGCGTCAGGACAGAATCCTCAATTGATTACTAGCTCTGCATGTCAGATTTTCTGAAACCTTTTTGACTGCGACGTCTACGATGCATCGACCGGACGGAGGTGGGAATTGGGGGTTGTACACAGACGTTGCAGCCCGAGAAAGTTGGTCGTCGCAGTTCTATCGTTGCAAAGCTGGATCCGAAGAGAATCTCTGCGTCCTCAGGCCTCAGAGTCTTTTCGGAGTCTTCAGCTCCCATGGCATTCCACAAACCTTTAAGAAGACGTTGATCGACGAACTGCGTAGGAAACGGCCTAATTGAATGCGTGGAAGATATTCTCCGGGAGTCAGAACCCACACAAGTTACAACTGTAAACAAGATTCACGCACCAAGGCCACTTCCACACCACCTATTCAATGTCACTGCTCCCTACTTCGTCCATAAAACTTGATGAAAGTTAGCATTTGAGGCTGGGCGCTACCTGCATGAGCCGTTGGCGAGGGGCGCTTGGACTGGAGGCCGAGTCTTTAACGAACACTGACGAGACGAGCAGGTAGGCGCTGGGAGGAGTCTTGCGCCAGTCGGCTTTTTGAAAGGGTAGTCCGATATCCCCAGTGTGTTATTAGGGTGTAATTCGGGGCAGGCGAACGGGAAAGAGGGTGACGGGGGGCATGAGGCGAAATGTCATGGTGTTTGTGCCGACTTGAGGCAAATCTCGGAGACTCTAGGTTCGGGAGCGTAAAGATTTTGAACGGGGGCGCCATGTGGCGGCGTGGCGTGGCGGCGTGGCGGCATGGCGTGGCGCGTGTAAACTGAAACCGTGAAACTTAAGACAACCGCCATGGCGCCATGGCGCATCCTTTCTTTAAGTTTCTTTTCTTTTCTTTAAGTTTCTAAGGCATCCAGCGCCATGGCGCCATGGCGGCGAGACCTCGTGCGCAGTGCACCATACAATATATATAGACTCACTCTGCACGTCGTTGTTCTCTCGTGAATGCCCCCTCCCCCACAGGGTCCCTGCGACCTTTGTGGCGGCGTTGTCGACCCTTTCCTTACCGTCAACATCGGATCATCGACTCCGCAGAACCGTGGACGTATCCAGCGTCGGGTACGCCTTCTTATCGTCCGTTTACGCACTCCAGCCCGGCATGCTTATACGTCTGTGACCCTTCTGCTTCCAGTGTTCGGGTTCGGGCTGTCCCTTCACCATCTTCTATACTCCTCAAATTCAATCCGATAACCCTCAGGACGCTTTTCGTGAAGCAGAGGCAATAACAAAGCTCATCAACAGCGACCCGTCATCTTCAACATTCTTTGCCTACTTTCCCCAACACGACACTACTACGTCCTCTCCCTCATCTACATTTTCTGGACCCCATTCGTCGTCTACACGACCTTCTGCGAAGCCATTCCAACGTCGTGTCTCTTATCACAGACGCACTGGTACGTGTATTCTTCATGATCACTATATTCTATCTAACCCTGAGTCATTGCTCTCGCTCATAGTTTCTATGAGCGACCTCGATCCCTCACTCTGCGTTAACCGCCACAAGGGACTCTGCACTAGCAGGAGCAAGAAGTTTGCGAAGGACCTACAATGTCGCCATAATCGATGTAGCCCCTGCTGTATCAAAGATGCTCACGTTCTCGGGCCATGTGACGTGCCTAAGCACCGTCCCGCCAAAGTTGTTCGGGCTTTGACTTCTTCTGATAATACTCCCTATCCGTCTTCGTCCACTGCTGCATCTTCCACCTCCGTTTCGAAGGCTACCTCAAGTTCATCGGCATCGGCGTCCAGAACGCTCGCTCATCCGGTCCAGAATACATGGACCCAGGTATCAGAAGGAGTCATTGCCGATCGGAAGCGTGTAGTCGGCGAACGTCAGGCTGAAACAGCGAGAAAGCGAGAGATTACGATCAAGGTTTGGCGTCAGGTGCGTGCGTTCCACAATACGGTTTGTGGGTGTACTAACTCTCCTCTCTAGGCAGGTGTTGGCCCCGACACAATACAAGAGCCAGTTCCATTCTACCCTATATTCAAGCTCGACGATTCCAGCGCGTCAGGACTCCTCTTTCCACCCTCCTCTACACCGTCTATGCGCCTCTGTGCGCAGATCTTTGCTCCGGAGAAGCGTACATGGGTAATCACGGCGGCCGGGGCATCGAGAACGCTGTCTGGTGCAGAGACCGAACTCCTTATCCGTGCAATGCCGAACGGCATCGGCGGGCCTTACCTTCAGGATCAAGACTGCCTAGAGTTGCCCCCATACGCGCGTTCAAAGAAACGCGCGCATTCTCCCTCAGACCCATCTGAACAGCCACCTCTGAAGCGAGTCCCGTCTTCCCCAATCCCGTCTTCCCCTGTTCCAGCTTCTCCACCTCTTCCCTGTCGAAAAGGTAGCTTGCGACGCATCATGTCATCTCCTGGGCCTGTCAGAAGCGATGGTAGCGGCGGATCGACACTTCTCAGGGTGGACCCGCGTGCACGCGCCCCAGCGGACACGGCCAGGTTGTCGGTGGTTGCGCGCCTAGGCATTCAGGATCTGGCACAAAACGACTGGCTCCCATCTATCCTTGAGTTTGAAGAGGTATGCGTGCTATGTCAGTTGATATCCCAGTATATGGTTTCTCACCCCTTTCTTTTGTGCCAGGGCGACACCGAGATCGACAATCCAGAAGTGAAGCCTCCCAGCCCAACGACAGCTTCGTGCGTGGACCATGCTATTTCGACAAATGACGCAGTGGAAGGCGCTGCGGTATTGCCTTCAGCGACTGTGGCTACGACGCCCACACCCACTACGATGCCCACACCCCCACCAACCATTCCGATCCACATCCCCTCCGATGCCCATCTCCAGGATACCCCTTCCGAATCCCCGTCGCCTATCGTAACATCTCGGCGTTTCAACTCTCGCTCCCGTTCGAGTTCCTCGACAACCCTCAAATTCCCTTCCGAGTTCTCCTTTTCCGCGATCTGGAAGGGCGTCGAGGAAGTCAATAAGGCAGTTGTGGTGGAGCCGAAGAAGGGAGGGCCGAGGGAGACCCAGTCTAGCGCGGTCCTCAGGGTTTTTGGCTTGAGGACGTGTGGGGCGTCGACCTTCCGATATGTTGTGCAGGTTCTCCACATGGGATCACCAGCGACCTGGAAGCGTTACCTTGCTTTGGGCTCGTCTACAGCGGCAGCATTTGGGAACTACCGACACGAGGTACGCGGCGCATCCCCGGACGCAAAACTTCCCTGGGAGGATGGGGGGGTGGCACTTGACTCAGCAGGATCTCCGGCCTCATCGGCGTCGCCCTCCCCACCTCCCCAACTGTTTTATGAGGGCGCTGCTCTCCCCTCACCATCATCCTCCCTTTCTGGCACCACTTCAATGTCTTCTCCAGCCCTCCCATCCCAGATAGAAGAGTCTTCCGGTATCTCGTCGCCTGCCAACGCGATTCTCTCAAATACTCGGAACGGCTCCCTTTCAGGTCCCGACACCTTCACCAACCTTGGAGGAGCGCACGGTGTAGCATTTGATTACGCCGCTACTCAATCTTTCGGCGATCTGTTCGCCCTTCTAGATGGCACAGCCATCGCCCCGTCGTCGATGGACGATGCGGCTCTGTTTGCGGACGACATGGCTCCACGTACTAGTACAGACAATCTACTACATACACACACAGAAATCTCCACCTTTTCTCCCACAGGCGACTCCGTTCCAATCGAAGACTGGCAGCCATGGGATTATGGTGCTTTCATCCCTACTCCTAACACTCTCCAAGCCATTAACGAAGCTATCTCTTAATCCATCCTGTCTTGACCTTAGATACTACATCCCCCCCCCGCGTATATTATGTATCTTAGTTGCACATAATTCTAGAGATCCATAATACAGAAGTTTTTCATACCCCACCAACATGCACTTCACTTCCGAAGCATCTCGGCCGTCTCCATTTTTCTCTTGCTGTTGCCTCTTGCATCCAACACGGCCCTCTGCGTGGTGTCGTGCGATGCACGCATCAACAAGAACTTTGCCATCGTGCGCGTTCGACTTCAGCTCGCAACAACGCACGCATCCGCTCCCTCAACGTACAGCAAGCAATGTGGAGGATGGGGAAATAAAAGCGGATAGTGGAGAACAAGAGGATAAAGGTCTGTGATCAGCCGCACTCCCCTCACACACTCACACTTTCCTCTACCTCCCGCGACGATTTCCTCCCGCCACAGACCACGACACAGACCTCTCGCAAGCACGAGACGGACGGCGCGCACGGGACGAGACGCGTTACAGCTCCCCGCAAAGTTGTCATCGCTGTCGGCATGCGCAGGGGCAACCGCCCACTCGTTGCAAGCCCCAGCATCCCCGCAAGCCGTACACGACGTTCCACACGTATGCGCGTGCATCGTATGACACGGCGTCAGGTGTCGCGATGGCGTGTGTTGGCCGTGAAGGTAGGCCATGGATTCTAGCAGAAGGTCAGCCGTCGACAGTTACAGAAGGAACGATGGCTGACCGCCTCTCTTTCCAACAGATTGCCCTGCCGTCCCCAAGTCCCTCCGCCATCGCCACTGCCTTCCATCCCCAGCCCACCTCTCCTCCATGTTTCTCAGTGGTTGTCGTCGCAGCACGACCGCTGCAGGGACCCTAGCGCCGTGGGCAGGAACCGGGGATACTGAATCGGGGGGATGCATACATCTCTGTGAAGCCCGCCTCGAGCAGCCTCCGCACGTCCGCGTCCTCCCAGAATACGAGCTTCTCCTTGGCCCTGCCCGGCTGCAGCTGCTTCAACACTGGCTGCGCCGTGTACCGCGCCCGCGGCGGCGGCGGGATGTACTCGGACATGGCCGCACGCTGCCCGGCGGTGTTGAGCATGAGCGCCTCGTTAACCCTGCACCGTGGACAAAAGCATCAGTTAGGACGGGTGCAGAGAGAGGAGCCGAGAGCGGCGAGTGACTCACCCTTGAAGGCGCCGGGTCTCGTTCTCCGCGTTCTGAAGCCGTGTCTGCAGCTGCTGCTGCGTCATCTCGAGGTACTTGATGTCGCTCGTCGCTCGGTGGAGGAACGAGACCTTGCTCGATTTCTGGTTCGACACCGGGAGGACGTCCTTGAGACGGCGGTAACCGTCCCGAAGCTCGTCGCGCCTCCTTTGCTCCGACTCGATGCGCTGACGGCGGATCTCCTCGCAGCGACTAAGGGCCCTAGGGAACGGATTAGCAGAAAAGAGAAAAGGGAAGGATCAATGAAAAGATGTGTATGTACACCTTATTGGAGCTGCTGCTGGGGAAGCTGGGGATCGGCGCAAAATCGTCATTGTCGTCCGAAAAGTCCTCCTGCTTGGCCGCGCGCCGCTTGCGGGCCATGGCACTATGGGTGATGCGTGGGGAGATGGCGATGGGGTTGTAGCGGTGGGAGCGGGGAATGGCGGCAAGGGAGGGCGAGTGGGTTCCAGAGCCACGGCGGGTTCCGCCCAATTGCATGCTGCCCGAAGACATGTTGCCGGTGCTGAGGAGGTTGGGGCGGATGCCGCTGTTCATGGGAGTAGTGTGGGGGCGGGCGGAGCTGGTCGTGGTCGTGTACGAAGGACCGGAGAAGGTGTACTCGGTCATGGGGTTGACGAGATTGAGCCCGGTGAAGCTGAGGTGGGGGGACAACACTAAAAGGAGAGGATGATGTCAGAGGCGGAGGGAATAAACAGAGATGGAAATAGGTACGTACAGTGCATGGGCATGATAGCGGTTGCGGCGCACGACAGCGACCACACGTCTGGGACCAAATGAGTACGGCCGCGCTCACGAATCGTGTGATGAGCGTGAGGCGGATACGTACTCCACGCGTCGCGGGCAGATGTATAAGTACGAGTACCAATGCACAGAATTTACGAAAGGTCTATTGAAGGTGATGATCAGCAATGCACTGGCTGCATGGATGACAAGGTAAGACATACCGGATAATTGTGAGGGACGGGGACGAGTACGACTACGAACATCTGTACGAAACGCGGATCCAACACCGAAGTGAGCGGCGCTGTCACAGCTGAGCTTGCGATCACGCGGCGGCTGTCAAAAACAGGTCAGCATATATATAAAAGGATGGTGAAAAAAATCGAACGTTGCTTACCTACCAACCTCCCCCAACGGTACGTCGCAATGAGCCTTGCACCCCGTTCCAACCTACCGTACGTCCCATCGAGGCCGCTCTACCCCCCGACGAGTGCAGGCGCTGCACACAGCGTAACTCTCGTCGAGAGCGGCCTCGAAGCGCGCCCGTAGCGGTCATCGGCAGCGTCGGCGTTGCGTTTGCAGGTAGCAAACCCGTCGAGCTGTACGCGGACGCACGGGCTGAGGTCGTGCAGTGCTCGACCCCGCTGCTGCTATGTGCTCCAGACGGGGTCGCTGCGAGCCGACTGCGACGCGCAACGGGACGCGCCTTGGACGCGTCTTGGACGCGACGCGTCCGAGCGCGTCGACGGTTTCCCACGTTCTCCCCCCCTTCGCTCCGTTCCTCACGAGTCACCGGCCTCACCCTCACCCTCACCCTCACCCTCTCCAGACGACCCCCCCTCAACACCTGGCACGGTATAATGGCGCGGACCCCTGTGCGTAAAATCTTACCGCTGCTCGTAGCCAAACTCATACCCCTCGCAGCTTCGTCGCTCGGAGCGTTTGCGCCGACATAGCTCTCCGCTCTCGCCTCCTCCGTCTCCGCCACCGCCTCCACCACAAGCACGAACGCCGCCACGCGGCTCACCCTTCCAATCGCATGCAAAACCGTGCAGCCCGCACACAGACGCGTTCCCGGACCTGCGACGTCTCTTCCCAGGAGACCGCGACGTCTTCGATGTCGTGGATATCGAAATCGACATCATGGATCTCTACCAGGCTGCTGTTGCGCGCGAAGTCGACGAACCGGACTCGGACTTGGAGGAGGCTGAGGAGGACGAGGACGAAGAGCAGGCTGAGGCCGGCAGAAGTAGAATTGCTGGGGAGCGGGATAGGTGCGTCGCCTCCGTGCTGGTCACTGACAGCGCTGACGCTTCGTCTATTACAGCTCACCCTCTCCTTCAGTACAGTCCCGGACCCCTCTCGATGGGTTCGCCTTCAGGCAAATAGGACAACACGTGCATCGGCCTGCGGCGGCCGGCAGTTCATCCAGCACCCAGCTCACCAAGGCAGAGCGTCGCAAACGAGCGCAGGAGCGTGCGCGGGCAAATACAGCCATTCTGAAATTCAAAATGCGACCGCACGTCATCCACAAGTACACGAAGATCATGCAATTCAAGTGCACCATTGCCGCTCGCGACCTACCTCATACGAAAACCGCATGGTTGGGACGTGAGGCTCTCCCCGATGGCGCCCCCGCAAGCCTTCGAAAGATACGCTGGGATGGACGGTGGGTCTCTCCCTCCTCTAGCATGCCTCAGCTCACAAGTATGCACGTATGCAGTAAGCCGCTCGTCTTGTCGATAGAAACGGCTACATCATGTGTGCCATGCACGGCCGCCCCGACGATCCAACCTGGGACGAGGCGTGTGGCCGCGTCTGTCTCAAGCTGGTCGACCTTGGGCAACGTTTCTACTTCAATGAGACCGACTCGAAGCATCGGCGTGGTGAGTACCCGTGCTTCCATGCCGGGGTATCCTACGGAGGTGGACAAAAGGTTTGGCTGATTAGTTTTGAACATCACCTGCTGCTTCTAACCGTACCGACAGGGCCCGATGAACCGCAAGCAAGCCAGCAAGGGCAAGCAGACCGAGGTTGATCGCCTTCTCGCGGACAACGACGTTATACGCCTAGCTGGCCACGGGAGCGGTACGTATGCATTGCCCCCCGACCTACATATACTTATGTGCACAATTATAGCGTCTTTTGCCACGACGGCCCCGAAGCTATTCAAGAAATTTGACGATACCCTTAACGCGCTATGCGAGCGCGACTCGAAGCTGAAACGTCCATACCCGAACTCGGTATGGGCAGCAACGACATTCAACCTCGGAGGGCAAGTCATTACCACCCCGCACACCGACCACCGCAACCTTGCCAGCGGATGGTGCTCGATTACGGCGCTCGGGAACTTCGACCCTCAAGCGGGCGGCCACCTTGTCCTGCATTCACTTGGTTTGATTATAGAGTTCCCCCCAAACTCGGAGTGTTGCATACTCTCAGCATGCATCGTTCACTCGAACACACCGGTCCAGCCTGGCGAGGTTCGGTGCTCTATCACCCAGTACAGTGCAGGGGGTTTGTTCCGGTGGGTGGCCAGCGGATTTCGGAAGCTGGGCGATCTGGCGGTGCATGACCCTCAGCGGAAGGTGGAAATGGAGGCGGCAGATCCCACGCGGTGGGATACCCATATCTTGTTGCTCTCGAAGGTGAAGGATCTCGCGGCAGATGTTTCTAACGTGTTCGGTGTGGAGATGGAGGTTGATGATGGCTCAGGCAGTGTGTAGGGCACGCCATAATAGATTATGGAGTCAGACGCGTACGGAGTGAACAGCATGTACGAAGATCGACCGAGACGCGTCGAACGACGAACTGTGACTCGCAACTCGCGTACCAATTTCTTACACACAAACCACACGCGGCGATCAAGAGCGAGGTTAATAGCAGCCAACACATGAGTTTAAATAGCATAGTTATAAATGTGCATGTAATGGATATTAAGACAGTAAGTAGTCCCTAGACAGATGAAACGGATGGGCGCCGGTTTTGCGAAGATCGTCCACGATCATACGGTTGCGCAACTTCACCATCTCGTCCAAGAAGTAATCATATCGCACCTCCCTCATCTCCCTCACAATCGCCTGATATCCAACAAACCACGAGTTCGTCATCTCCGCGGCTGACGAGTTGAATCGCCAACGACCATGCACCACGAGGTCTGGGAACAGCGCCGGGTTACAGTGCTGTCCACAGAAATCGTCGGAGTCTTTATGCTTCGTCTTCATGTGAAACACGTCAACCGGTAAAGCGCAATTGGAGAAGTGAGTGTCACCTTCCGCAATGATATGCTTCTGCAGGCTGCAGGCGTTGTCGTAGAAGATGACTTGTGGGAGGGAATTTTTCGTGGGGAAAAGACCGTGCAGGAACTCCTGCACTAAGTGTGAGGCAATGAACAGAACGACACCGAAAGAATTTACTCACTCGAGCGCCGTTAATCGCCTCCGACCCAAAAAAAGTCGCGCGGCCCAGCATTACACCACACGTCGCAACACACAGCTGCTCGTTGTGAGTGCGACGCCGCCCAAACCGTGCCCGCAACTTCACGTTCCCTGCATCCGACTTGTCCGGGCATCCCATCCCTTCTTCCACCTCTAGCAGCTCCTCCGTTTCGCCCTCGCCAGTTTCTTCTGCCCGCAACAACTTCTGGCGTTCAAGGCGGCGTCGCAGTTGAAATAGCGCGGACTGGTCCTTCGTGTCCTCCAAGCGGCGGTGGGATGCGTCAGAGCAAGTGCGGAAACCCACACCAGCGTCTGCATCACATCCATCAACGACGCAAAGCTTGTCCTTGTACGAGTGCTCGTCACAGAATCTTGCTCGCTGGGAAGGTAGCTTGCCCTGGCAATCATGCACATTGCAGCACGGCCGACCGACTGTAACGCCGTCCATAACAACGGCGCGCATTACACCTAGTAGGGGAAGGTCAGACAGGATCCAAACACAAGTGTCGAATGGGACGTACTGGGCTCATCGAGTTCACCCTTGACTTCTATGGCGCAGCATCGATCACACGCATGATTCCAGCACTCCTGGCCTTGTCCTGCCATGAGATTGTTCCGTGCGTTGAGGGCTTCCTCAAGACGCTTTGACTGATCACCGACATTGGATAGGCGAAGCTGATCGCCGCGCTCCTTGTGGTCTCTGATCAAAGCGAGAAGGAAAAACGCGTCCCAGACGATGGTGACGGTCATCGACGGAGAGACAGACCAAGCAGCTGGGAAGCGGACTCGTGCTTCGCCGTGTTCCAAGTCGTATATGCGTCCGTTATTGCTCGCGAAACCCTAATCTGATGGTCAGTTTAAGGTTCATATCAAGGTCGACTCGAAAGACTCACCAGGCGCAAACCATCGAGTTCGTGAATCGCATGCAGAGGGAGGGTCTCGACAAAAATATGTTTGGTGACATGAATGGTCGATGGTGAACCCGGATAGTATGTGCGCTTCCGGTTGGAGGCGTGACCGTGGACGTAATAAGTTGGATAATAGTGTGTCCCACAATCTGGTACAGACAACTTATTAGCCCTGAGCGGAAGGTTTACAAGGTAAATAAGGCATACTTCGGCACGTTGCCGAGAAAGATAGCACGGGGACGGGACCGTATTCTCTGGTAAAATGGACGACGCGGATGAACTCGATCTTGGAGAGATCGCGGGGTATCTGTGCTTGGCCAGGTCCTGGTGCCGTGCACAGGGGGTTGAAGCAAACCCGTGTCGGAGGGTAAAGGTCGCCAAAGCCTTACGAGACTACGTCAGTAAATTACGGTTAGAAAAAAAGTCAAATATTAGCACTCACCAATATCGAAGGGCAGTCCGTGGTGCATGAAAACGTCCAGAAGATCTCCCGCTCGATACCTCCCTTGCAAAGAGCCGTCCGCAGTAGTCATCGACCATGCAAGGTCTTGGTAAATGGCCCAAAGATCGGTGACGACGGAAGGGTCGAGATGTAAGGCAGACGCTAAGAAGCCGACGACGTTGGAGGGTAAGCGGTGAGGAGGGCCGGAGTAGGAGGAGGCGCAGTGCCAGGAAAGGCGTTCCTTCAGCTGCGCGATAAGTCGAAAAAAGAGAAGAAGAGCATCAACCGAAACGGTCTCAGCAAGGCCGTCAGAGTGGACAAGCAGAGGAGAAATAAGAGTAGAAAGCGACATAATCTATGGAGGTGGATGGGAGATGGGCGGGGGCGGGGGCGGGGGGCGGGGGCGGGGGAACTTAGATTCAAGTCGGGGCTTTGCGCACACGACTTATATACACAGGACCCGCCACAGCGCCATGGCGCCATGGCGCGAAAGTCTCTTCAAAGACTCTGGAATGCTTGACGTGGCGACCGCCATGGCGCCACGGGAAGTTAACTGAGAACTAGCTTCAACGCGCCGCCATGGCGCCATGGCGCCACGCCTCAGTGCCACGGCGCCACGCCACAACGCTATGTAGCGCGTCCGTTCAAATGTTTAACTTTCTGCTAGGTTCGGAGCAAGCCCTTGCTCCGGGCCGCGTCCCGCGGGCACCTCGCAGAGGGGGCTGTGAACGGCGGCTTGTTCCGAACCTACGGAGACTCGGAGCGGGTCGACGACGCGGCGCGATCGAATTCAACTCCGCCCGGACGCCATCATGACCAGCCATGACCTCGCCATGATCTATATAAGTACAGTGTCCTCAGCCTCGTCATTGTCCTGTGCATTCGTTGCCTGTATGCCACTACATGTCAGAGAGATACATAAATATGAACCCGATAAAAACATCTAACGGAAGCCTCACACGAGTCGACGGAACCAGCCATAGAAACTATTACACCCCGATCGGACCCACTCGCCTCAGAACAACCACGGTACGAGCCGATACCGCATCCTCCCCGCACACTCCCCACACCTTCACCCGAACTGCTTCCTCGGCTGCTTGTCCTCGATGGGACCCCTCCTCGCCGTGCTGAGCATTGCGTACCCACACTTCATGATCCAAAGCGAGAAGATATTTGCCGGCGGCGATTAGAGAGGAGCAGGATAGGGCTGGCAAGGGGTCGCCCCGGCTTTTCAGAGCGCGAAAGAAGGCGTAGACTTTGCGGTGGGGTGAGCGTGGAGAAAGCATGCGAGCCGGGCGTGTTCGCAGAGGGTTTGACCATCGTACAGTAATTGGCTATGAATGAAGGGAAAGGAAAGAAACGTGAGTCCGCCTCTTCAAACTTGGAGGATGCAACCGACGAACACGAACCTTTGCCGAATGAGCGAGCGATGGCCATTGACGTACGTTCAAGCCGCAAAGCGAGCGTCAGCGCGAAACGACCCTAGAACGCTGGGGCAATGCATATGTCGTCGATGCCATGAAATGGCCGGGCGAGGCATCCAAGGCTTCTAGAATGGTGCCCAGCTGATGCCCGACTGTCGACTGGCTCGATGCCATTCGCAGATAGACACCGCCGGGGACAATCCAGCAGGGCAAATGACGACGACGGTCATAGCACATATGCCGGCAGTGGGTGGATCGACGGGGGGGCGAGGTACAGGAGGATGTAGTGGGTACGGCTTAGCGCGCGAAGGTCTTTGTCAGGGCCCCGAAAGACGCTGGCCTGTATCTCGAGCCCCATGTAGGGCGTTGAGAGGCATGTGGCGAGACGTTGGAGGTACTAGAGGTGTGGGTCGCATGTCAGGGTGCGTCGCGAGCTGGCATGAGGATGACGGCGTTCGATCCTCTGAAAAAATCGCGCACGGCTGACCGCGACTACGCGAGCGCAGGCCAAACGCGATCATACACTGAGATTCACAATGTCAGCTCGTTATATTTCACTCCGTGACAGAGAGAAAGAGAAAAAGATGCCGCCCTCGATCATCGACCCATCTGGCTAGGTGTCCCTAAGCACGGGGGGCCTGCGCTGTAAACCGGAAAGACGTTCGCACATTAGAAAGTCGTGGGATCACTCATATCTCCCTGCCACCGCCAACTGCCCCATCTCTTTTCAGCTTAGCTAATTAAATGCGCCGTCGAACCATCAGATGAGGCCACTCAAATCGACTCCCCGTGGGCTCCTGTCGCACACACACACATACAATCCTGCTGTCGCGTAGCGCGTGCTCAGCCCCATTAAAGACCGACTACCTGACGTTCAATGGGAGCGCACGTTTCCTTTGTCTGAGTGGAGGTGTGAGGCCTACGAGGAAACGAGATATGTGTTGCAGTGATGCAGTGACAGTGTCGGATGAAGGCGGCAAGTTGCGGCGAGCTTCGTGAGGTTAATGCGCATACATGCCCCATCCAAAATTCCTGCATGTTGCCGCGATGATACGACGGGGAGCCCAGAAGAGGACGAACTTCCCGAGATTCCTGTCACTTGCGCGCGTCGAATTGCCCGGATGAAAAAAATCCTAATGAGGAGAACAATTAAATCGCCTATGTGTCTGTCTATACCTTCGGGATGGATGAATACATCGATTCCAAGACGTACTGGTCAAACGATCATAGCAAGTACAGGCCGATCCCGCCGCGCGGCGGCTGGCACGGACCACGCATGGCATCTCAGCAAGGCATTGTTGTGTGACACATGGGGTGGCACGCACAAAGGACATGTGCCCAGCTTGATCGAGCTTTGACGAAAGAAGGGCCAGATGAAGAGCGGCGAAACAAAGAGGAAGCGTGACGTGACGAGATCAATTTCCAAATGGGTGACTTGCCGGAGTGCCGCGCCGGCGCGTCGGTTGTAGTTCAACTGAACGACGATCGATCGACACGCTTCAAGTTCAACTGTGACTTACCGTGCGTATCACGTCTCCCTCACCTCTTTTCCATTGTCCATTGTTCGTCCGGCCAACTTATAAAGTCGCCCCATCAGCCCTCTCGGTAAGTACCTCTCTTCCCCCCCTCGATCGTCCTCGCCTCTACCATGTCGAACGTCCCTGCCCCGTCCCCAGCTACTTCTGGGTCAGAAGCCCAACGACCGACTACCCCTCCGAACCCCCAACCGGCTTCTGGAGCCCCACTCGACACCACGCCCATCCTCCCCCGACGAATCCGAAGCATTCCGCACGCGTCGCTCCCGCGCAAAAAGCGAAGAACAATATCCTCACCTTTGGCGCGACATGGTGAACCAAATCACAGGCCCCGTTCCCGCCCAGGTCTTTCTCGACGAGTTCCTCCCTTGCAAAGGTCAGACCAGACGACGACTCAAATCCCATGGACGAAGAGATCAATGAGTTCGGAGGCAGCCATGGTGAGTCTCACTCGTGCGTTTCTTTCAGGCGACAGTCCTCTGACGCCCTTCGTTAGGTCAAGATCTTCAACAAAGCGAAAGACGATCACGCTGACAGCGGCGCATTCTCCTCCATCGCTATCGTCGACAGTCACAGGTACAAGTCTACAGCATACGGCTCCGACCTCGCAAGGAGTCCGGATATCAGCATCTACAAGCTTCGGCCAGGCGACCTAGAGCCACCGTCGACGGGGGCGGTCGACTGGGACACCATCATCTCACCCTGTGACCGCAAGCCACGCAGCGAAGACATCGCAATCGACCCTCCTCCCGGAGCAGACAAAACGAAGCACGTCTTCAACAACCAGCCGCAACAAAAAGGTGTCCATGCCAAAGGCCAGTTGATCTCGTATGCGACGGAGGTCTTCCGAGCTCAACCGCGGACTTTCTGTCTGTCGATCGTCTTCTTGGAAGGCAAGGCGCGCTTCATCCGATGGGATCGCAGCGGCGGCGTTATTTCGGAGCTCTTCGACTGTGTGGGCACCCAACTCCTGACGGAGTTCCTCTGGCGGATGCACCATGCGGACGAGGAAGGCCTTGGACTCGACCCGACCGTCTCCGTGGCGTCTCAGGATGAGGCCAAAGGCGCACATTCAAAGCTGCAGGACTGGGACAAGGACCACCCTGGGTTCATCACTGTCCCCGACAAGGACGAGAAGATGTGGAAGGTTCAAGTCTTCGACGACAAGAAGCCATCGGCCAAGAAGGACAAGGAGGACAACGGCGCCAGCAAGAGTGGCAGCGATGCGGTCGCAGGCGCGAAACCGCCGACGCCGCGCACGTTCGTCACGACCCGCCACCAGACCTACGTAGACTCTCTGACCGGGCGGGCAACGTCGGGGTATTACGCTGTCGAGCTCTTGGAGCCAGGGCCGGAGCCGCGCTTCGGCGACGTCGGATTCCTCAAAGACTCGTGGCGGATTGCGGAGGATGGCATCGAGAAGGAGGGCGACACCTACACCGACCTTGAAGATGCCAAGGTGCCCAATATCTCGCCGATAATGTGCGCAGGCGATGTCTTGAGTAGGGGCCGGAAGCAGGCAACGCGCACACCTGATTTCGCCACCCAGACCGAGGAGCACCCGTGGATCTGCGGTTCTCAGCCTGTGCGTGCTCCGGGGGACGACGGTGTGCTGAAGATCATCCACCACGTCCATTATCGCATCGTGCTCTCCAAGATTGGGAAGCCGCTGTCGGCGTTCGAGTCGACGAAGCAGCTTTGCGAGGCGATCTACTGCGCGATCATAGGTCGGTCTCTGCGTTTTTCTTGACCCCAGTTTGATAGCTTACTTGATTTCTTCGCAGCTCATTCAGCGGCCGCGGTCCTCGCTTATATTCTCCACCGGGACATAAGCTGCGGCAACATCCTCATCACGCCGGACGGCTTTATCTTAATCGATTGGGATCTCTCGCGCAAGATGGGCTTGCTGTTGGGTGCTCGTCGGACATGGCGAACGGTATGTACTCCGGGTTCCTGTCTGACATTCGCGGAGAGCTCATCATATCCTGTTCTAGGGGACCTGGCAGTTCATGTCTATCGCCCTTCTCCTCAGGCTCAAGAAGAATCAAGAGTTCCGAGACGACCTGGAATCCATCCTTTGGGTACTACTCTACAACGTCCTGCGTTATCGCCCGACAATCAAGACGGGCACAACGTATACTCTCGTGCATAAGATATTCGACTCAGTGGATGCAGACAAAAGGGGCGGCGACGGAAAGTTGCATTTCCTTGATAATCGCCAGTTCAAACAGGACGATGTCGAAGCTTCCGATTTCCCCATACCTCTCCAGAACATTTTGGAATCTTTGCGCGACCTGTTTCAGCCCCTCTACCAGAGTGGAAAACGTCTTACGCCTGCTCAAGTAGAAGCGAGGACCAAGGCCGAGAAGGATACATCCACTGCTGAAGCTATCAAGAAAATCTTCGAGGAAAACCTCGCCCTTCCCGGATGGCCTTCGAACGATAAAGCGGAGGACCAGATTCCTGAAGCAAACCAGCTTCCGCTCAATGACAACCAGCAATACAAAAGCACGCTCACCACCGTCGCGTCCACCGCCACGGCTGCCTCCGATGACTCCGCCGCTTCTGGTACCAAGCGCAGCCACGACGACGTCGAAGTCGAGGACGGCACCAGCGGCGAGGCGAATGTCGCCCAACCGCCGCCGGTGCAGAGGAAGAAACAGAAGACAGTCAATAATACAGGTAGCTCAGGCGCCACGCCTTTCGCTGGCACACCTCTCGCGTCGGTGGACGAGGAGGTCGAGATGGACGAGACCCAGATTTGACTTTCGTTAGCCGTTCATGTCAGTTTTGCCTAGAATCCCCCACATCTTCCCCATGCCTTACGTTCATCCTCCAGTTTGTGCTTTGATACCGTAACACCTCTTACTCTCGAGTGCCTATAATGGACCCTTTTCTCCATCGAAATGTAATTTGCTTTGCTCTCGTCGCAGACGGCCGACTGAGCCGATAATCGATGACGCGGATTTCTGTATGGCGGACGCCGGACGGACATCTTGAGTTTGAGTTGGACGAAGCTGCGTCAGTAGGGTTCGAGTAACGCTGAGTGCTTTGACTTTGACGAGGAAATCGTAGATGTTTATTTAATGTTCAATGTTCAACGTTCATGCTACAAGTTGGAGAATGATCGCGGGTGGTGCCCGTGAGAATAGTTTCGTCCGTGTCAAGTCCGTGGTCGCGCCGACTCGCGTCGCGACTTATCGTGTCAACAACCTCAAGTTGCTGCTCATCTATATCAGTACCGACTAGGTAGGACTACCAGCCAACCACCAAGATCTTGTTCCTTCCACTCGAAGTTGCTCTTCATGAAAAAGCTCCAGCAACCGCGCACAAATGAAACATTAAACCCTATCCGAGTCAAACCATCTGGACTCTGTTCTCCGATGCACGATGTTCTTGAAAGCGCATCTGTATCAACTTGCGACTCAAACCTATATAAAGATGTAAGAAGCTTTTCATTATGCATCATCATGCGTCATGTCTTGGTTAACTGTTGGGAAAGTGCGCGCTTTCCACCTCTCGCAGTTCTCACCGTCACTCCCGACGTCAGTGGCCACCCCGGCGCTTGGCCAATACCTTGGACCTCTCAAACAAGACTCCCCTTCGCCCACATATGAATTGTCTCCGTCGCAACTGCAAGGCGTAACGTCCTGTTTGGAGCGTTCTCGACGCCAACTTGGAGCGCGATGGTGGTCCCGGTGTCAACTTGTCAATGCGCTCCTGGTATCCTGGTATCCTCCCTTCTGCAATCCCTCGGACCTCCCTTTACAGCGCGGGGTAGCTTTTGCTCGCTCCACGCGTGTACGTCAGTGCCTCGTCCGTTCGGCCTATAAAGTCTCCCTTGAACCATTTTCCTCGGGCCCTCATCAACCAACAACGAACCACACGCATACTAGTCACCCAACTACTCTTCTACCCAACTTCTACACTCCTCTATCATGGCTGGCCTCGTTGGTAACCTTGGAAACACCGTCGGTGGCCTCGGAAAAGGCGTTGGAGAGGGTGTCGGTGGCGTCGGGAAGGGCGTCGGGGAAGGCGTCGGCGGCGCGACGCAGGGCGTGGGCCAAGGTGTCGGAGGCGCGACTCAAGAGGTCGGGCAAGGTGCTGGAGGGGCCACGCGCGGAGTGACGGACGCCGCTCAAGGACAGACGCAAGGCAATAACACCCAGCAGAAGCAGGGCGGCGGTGGCTTACTTGGGGGTGGAGGTGGAGGTCTGTTGTAGATGATGAGTGAGGTGAGTTGAATGTGTATGTCAGGTGCGCAGGGACTCACGACCGTTTCCAGTGTAGAAATTCGATCAGAAAGTGTCTGCTCCGCCCGCTGTGTACTATATCTGTACCGTAACGCTATCATTGTGCGTGTGCATTGATTGCCTTGCTGGGTGCGCCTGAGACTGAGACCTACTGAGACGTGGGACTTCCGACGGTAACGACATGAACTAATTATCAATAATCTATCTGAAAAGTTGGCAATAACTATGGATAAGTACGTTCCCCCCATGTCGTTGCTCGTCGTCTGCAACATATCTCCGCTTCTTTCTCGTTTACAGCCGTTCGTACAACCACTGAATCTCAGCCAATTTCACCAGGAAAAGGTACTAATGACGATGACGCCGAGTCCGAGTCCATGGCACGCGCGAACATGTTCAGGACGGCGACGTCAACGACTGTGTCACCAGGAGCTTGCTTAGATCCTATGGTAGACGAACTGAATTAGCCTGGCCAATTGAAAGGACGCTCCACAATCTCTACGTCACATCTATAGGTCAGCACCATAAAAACAACGCTCAGTAGAGTTCGTCGTTCGTTCATACCCATGGCTTCAAGTTCTGTCCTCTCGAACACGGGGTCGTCGATCGGTGACGGTGTTTCGAACGCCGGGAAGGGCATTGGACAAGGCGTGACGGACATCGGAAGGGGCGCTGTGGACGTGGCTTCGAGCGCGAGTCAAGGGGCTGGAGATGCGGGGAAAACGGTAGGTAAAGGTGCCGGGGATGTTGGGAAGGGCGTGACCGATGCAGGAGGCTCCGTCGTTCAAGGCGGCGCGGGCATCGTCGGCACTGGATTCTCAAACGGCTTCGAGCTCGCGGCGAACATGTCCAAAAATGCATTTGACCTTCAAAGGAGCGTCGCAGGTGGCGTCGGGGGCATCGCGGGCACCGCTGTCGATGGCGTTGTAACGGTACGTCCGAGGTTTTGTCATTCTCATGTAGGAAAATGATACCGACCGGAAATGTGCGTTGTACCATAGGCCGCGAGTGCGACTACTGGCGCCGTCTTTGACCCTCTTGCGAACTCGCTGAAGGCTGTGGAGGGCCTCGAGTCGCTTGGTGAAGGGCTGGATGCGATCAACGGTCTTTCTGTCCAGTCGCTGCAGCAAGTTGCGAACGCGACTAAGAAAGCGATCGCTCTTGCTGGTCAGGTATGTATATGCGCACCTACTCCCACATGTCTTCAAGCTCAAATAGTTCTTTATAGCCGCCTACTTTCTTCAACCCTGATGCCGATGGCGTTGTCAACGTGCGCATATTTATACTCTCATGGGAGTTGTGGCTGAACATCCTTGCTCAGTTTGCCGATACTCAGCGCGGGTTTGTTCTTCTGGGTCTGGAGGAGAGCTCGCTCGCCCTCCTCGCTTCCTCCAACCGTCCAAGGAAGTCTTGGACAAGCACTTGCCGCACCTTATGCAGACCCTCGATCTCCTCCTCCATGCCCAGGCTCACCGCCTTCTCCTTCTCCACTCGCCGCGCCCATTCCCTCTCTTTCGACCGCCACCGCGCCTCCGTCTCCGTCTCCGCCATCATCTGCACCGGCCCTTCCACAATCTCTCCAGGCTCCTTCTCCCCTTCCTTCGACTCCTTTCTTTTCCTTTCCAACCTCTCCGCCGCCTTCATCAGGAAAAACCTCCCTTACTAAAAATCTACTAATTAGAGGGGGACCTTCCTAATTCCCTGTTCCCGCTGCCAACCTGCAAGGCACTACGTCAACGTAGGTCCCTGTCACCCTTCTGGCCTCAACTATGTATTTGAAGTGCAAATATGAGGTCAATGTCGACGACGGTGCATCGAAATGTGTACGGGGTTTTGTGAGAATAGAGCCCGTTAGTTCACTTTAGGAAGGTCCCCCTCTAACTAGCGCTAATTTGCTGGATTTGTTGATTTTAGTAAGGGAGGTTTTTCCTGATGCAAGATTGCAGCGTATGCGTTGCATTCGACGTTTGCGTATGCCTTCCCTGCCTCTCACTGCATTTCTTACCTATCCATTGTATCGTGTAGGTACTCCACCGCCGACGCCTGGCTGACAGTCCCCAACGTCTCAACTTTGCCAGTGAAAATCACCAATCTTCCCAAGACGCGCTGGGGCAAGAATTGGGGGAACTACGAGCGTGTCGATTGGGTTAATGATGCCGACGTCGAAACAGTACGTTGATCTCCTCAGACTGTCTAGCTGGACAATGTTCTTAAATGTCTGGTCCAGTTCTTCGGCCTACGCGAGCGCACGTCTTGGACAGAGTATTGGACCGACATGTGCGTCTCATCCCTTTGTCTTTTCCCGTATATCTGGTGAATTGACCTTCACACAACACGCGCAGGAAATCTTACTTCGGCACGGCTCTCCTCATTTTCGAGTGGGGCACGACCTGGCCATTCATGCTTCCGGAGCTCGCCAACCTCGACGCCGCGAACCCCGTAGCGAACCAGATCAGTGCAGTCATGCGGGCGAGTCTCCTCTCGATCAGCATTCCTGTCGCCGACTGAAAGTATCTCTTGAGTATCTCGCAGACCGTCATCCTCCCAACTATCGCGAAAAGCCACGAGAATGCGCGCAAAGCTTCTGGGGGGCAGAAGAGCGACATGCCGGACCCAACGCCTGCAAAGGACTCGGATACACAAAAGCAGACGTGATATATACATGGAGTCATTGTGTTTATTGTACATTGAATATGTATGACGAGATTTTTGGCTACAGCATCAGCAAGCCGTCCTCCTTGTAGTAAAACCCATCCCGGCGCACTGTATGGTGCCATTGTACGCGTACAACTAACACGCATTCCTGCAGGCTGTTGATGTCCTACTTCTCCGAGATAGATTGGTCAAAACCCGTCTGCAGGATGTGGACATCTTCGACCATACACCCCATGATCTCCTTCCGCACGGCCAGGTATTCACAGAGCTTTTGGAACCCTCCGCACGGGGCATGTTGATGCATCCCAGTTTTCCGGGCGGAGAAGAAAGGATGGTCGTTGATGCATATCGATTGCAGGTTAGGAAAGTGCGAGAGATGAGTCGGCTGCCTGCTTTTGGTCCATGAGTAGCGTCATCAGCAACGGAAGCGTCCGGGTTGTAGTGCACAGTCTGCGAACGTTGAGCGCGAGAAGGAGGATGTCCTTGTGCAGAGTGGAAGGAGTAGAGATGATTCTTTCAAATGTCAGGGACAAATCCTCGACTTCATCCAAACGAACACCGAACACGGAGGTAGATGTGAAGGGGAGAGGGTGGACGTCTCTGCATCGGATGGCGGTATCGTAAAGCTGGTACAGATTCGCGTGAAAGACCTAGAGGTTGTACTTTTGGAATCGCAAATGGTCCACCTCTTCTCGGAGTTGTGCCATGATCTCCTCGTTCTGTGAATACCTTGAAGGGATATGAAGTTCCTCCACGCCGTGGCCGAGCTCCTTCCTCATCCGCAGGTACTCACACACACGCCCTATGTCGCCTGCGTTGAGGTTCCCTACATCGTTGATGATGCAAATGGACTCGAGATGGGGGAGGAGGAGACGCGCAGGAGACGCAGGGGATACCGGGGCCACGGATTCTCGAACCACACAAATGTTCTCTCGCAAGCGAGGAAGAGCGGAGAGGAGCGCGCTCTCAAATATGCGGAGCTTGCGGACGTTTGGTGCGAGAGGAAGGACTGCAGGGCCTAACGATTCCATGTTTTCGTCATCGATTCCAAGAGCGAGGTCGTGCAGCCCGTCTGCGCGTACGCCACATACGGTCGTCGCTGTGACTTTGACTGGCGCGACAGCATGCCATTTGATCATGAGATCGTACGGGGCTACATCGGCCCAGTCGTCTGTGCACGCGCACGTCAACTGGACCTTGCGATGGCGAACGGCCACCAACGAGTCGGTGTACCCGCCCTTGTCGATGGTCCGTATCTGCATGGTCTCCGGAGGGTGGGGTGACCCGTCCCATATGCGCGAGACGATGGTGGCGATGGCAGACGAGAACTTGGCCGCTGAGAGCGTATTCTGGAAATCGAAGGGTATTGCAAACTCGACAGCGGTGGTGGGGGCAATGACGAAATAAAGGGTGATGTCGAGGAAGACGGTGACGTGTTCCTCCCAATATAAGGATTCCAGGGTTTGCGGAAGGTTGAAGGAGGCGGGAGCGTAGACTCGACTTCGGAGTGGATCGATGACGTGTGAAAAAACGTCTGCTAGTTTGAGGGTGCGTAGACTGTTCATCGACGCGAACATTTCGTTGAGTTGTGTGAATGAGGGAGGGCACGACGGAGCGAGGTCTCGGAGGTCGAGGTGAACCAGATTGCCGTAGGCGGGCGAATTGTAAGGGAAAAAACATCGTGATAGTGTGAGCTTCGTAAGGCGTGGCTCTCCCGACGTGACAAGACCTTCAGGGAGTAGATGTGCTTCGGATTCAGATTCGGACATAACGATGGACAGGTTTTCAAGTTGTGGCATAGACTTTCTGGTTAAGATTGAGAGTGTGTCATCTGAGGCCTCCTCGACGTATAGCTGTTTGATTCGAGCGTGATTTTGTTCGACCATAGTTTCAAGGAGCATTTCTGGAACGAAGGAGAATTTCCTCTACCCAAGGCGAGGGAATGGATGATAGCTCGATAGTGCTCCATAATGAGGAATGCTCTAAAGCCACCTGTTTTTTTTTATGTCATGAGATACCACGGAAAAGAAGGCTGACATATGCCATACCTGACGCCACCTCTGGCAGACCTGCGTCAAGCGAATCCATCCTAGATGAAACCGAGGAGGTGCTTGATAACTCATCCTTCGGTATTGATACGGGGGTTCTTCGTCACGAACAACCCGGAAGATCTGCAGGAGGAGTTCAGGAAGCAGGCGAGCGACGACGACAAGGAGGTTGCGACGACGGTTGGCGAGTTTAACCAGATCCTGAAGATAGGTAATTTCTTGATCGAGGAATGTACGGGTGACGGAAGGTCCCTCCGAGCTTTCATAGTCTGCTATCCTTGAACGTGTTTGGGAGTACCAGAGCTCTCTAGAGCGAGGTTAAGTATTGGTACATGCGCCGATATCGCTCGAAGCACGCACCGTTCTTCAGACTGCAGTGCCATCGTGGAATCAAAGTCGATCGGACAGCCGGTTCATAAGCTTCAAGACCCTGAAATCATACGAGACGTTCTGCGTGAAGACCTGAGGTCAGAGGAGCTTGGAAAGCTTGACATACCTAAATGGCCCAGGCCGCACAGCCTCACGCTGGTGCCAGTTCTGCAAAGTGTTGTTGTGCGCTCACGAGTAAGGACTAGTTAGAGAGCTTTGTGACATTAGTTATACTGAAACATCGAGGTAGAGTGTTCAACTGACGATCGGAAGGGAAAGGGGGAGGAGTCGCTGCGATATTATGAAGGTCGCCCAGGAGTCGCCTCGTGCGATGAGGGAGCACCGAAGCGCGAACTTGGTTCTATCTTGAGCTCGAAAGTTCGCCTGCTTGGGGTACTCAAAATCATATGCGTTTGCCTCCACTCTTGTAGCAGACACGACGTTCGGAGGAGAGGATAGTTGCTCCAGCAGAGTCCTGCAGAGTCCAGCTCCAGCCGCCGTTCGCTCAATGCGATATCACCAAATGTGGCCACGTCGGGATTAGTCATCCCGCGGCGGCGGCGATATTCGAATGAAGTTCTTCTAAGTTTCTTCTGCATCATCTTTATCCACGCACAGCGATCTGGAGCCCTTTACGGTTGCTCGTCAAGCCCCTTGTACGGAAAAACTCCTTTCTACGGTCGGATGTTCAAGATTAAGTCGCGTGGCACGCGACCTCTTCGCCTTCAATCGCATTGAACAGTGGAAGCACCTTGTTCCCCGCGTGACGACGTTTGTAGATGCAAGGCGGGCCGTCGCGATGTCACCTGCGAGGGTATATCTCTTATAAACGAAGGCAAGGGACTGGGTGAAGGTACGTTTTTGAAGTTCCTTTGTGCTGCGTCATGCTTAAACTTTCCCTCTGGTTAGCGGTGTCTTCGTTCGCAAAAGCGGTCATCGACCGTCGCGCCGTGGTGTCGCGTTACAATCCTGTTCGGACCACTACCTCCAATTTTACCACCGCTACCACCCCCATGCAAGTAGGAAACGGCAATTTTGCATTCGGCGCCGACTTCACGGGCCTACAAACCTTCCTTCCATTCGCGACAATGTCATCTTGGGGGTGGAAAAACGACACTCTTCCAGCCAATACAACGTGGGACGACGTGGAGAATTATCAAGGAGTTAGCTGGGATAATCATGGACGGCCGGTGCAATACGACTTCGGTGGAGATGCGCTCATCCAGCAGTGGTTGATTTCGAATCCCAATCGCGCCAACCTCGCTCGTGTCGGACTCTTGTTTAGGTCCTCGGATGGAGAACCCCTCAATAGTACGGATGCCGATGTCGCCGATGTTTCCCAAAGTTTGGACCTCTGGTCTGGGACGCTGTCGAGCCTGTTCACGTTCGACAATCAATCTGTCACGGTCAATACATCCTGCGCCCAAGACAGCGACACTATCTCCGTTTCGATATCCTCTCCTCTTCTTGGACAGGGCCGACTGGGCCTCTTTCTCGACTTTCCCTGGAATGACGGATCCCAAAAATTCTCCGCACCCTTCGTCGGAAGTTTCGACGCGACTGCCAACCACACCACATCCCTTGATCTTGGTCCCAATCTTGGATCGAACGTCGTTGCCCAGATCACCCATACGATGGTCAACTCCACGTTCTTCACCGCCGTCGGAGGCGCCGTTCTCAACATCTCCCGAGATTCGCCCGAAGCCCATCGCTACACTCTACTCCCCGTCAACACGACGGCCGACCAACTCGCACTTACCCTATCTTTTTCGCCCAACAACATTACCACCATTCCAGAGGTTCAACAAGTTATCGACTCTTCGACGATTGGGTGGGAAGACTATTGGTCCTCTTCTGGTTTTGTCGATGTCGTATCGAGCTCAAGTGATCCCCGTGCAAACGAGCTCCAGCGCCGGGTCGTCCTCTCGCGTTACCTGATGCGCGTCAATGAAGCCGGGGATAGCCCACCCCAGGAGGTGTGTCGATTTGCCTTATCGTCGCCTCAGAATTGGCTAACTTGACTTCGTTGCAGTCCGGCCTGGTCAACGACGGCTGGGTGAGATATTCTCCTGTGGCTGAACAACCTGGACCTGACGAGCAACTATAGTATGGCAAATTTCATATGGAGATGTACTTTTGGCATAGCGCGCACTGGGCATTGTGGAACAACTGGGATCTCCTGCGTCGTTCTAGCTCCATCTACTCCCGCTTTCTCTCCACTTCCATTACCCGTGCCCAAGTGCAACAAGGCTGGTCTGCCGGCGCTCGCTGGCCCAAGATGACCGATCCATCGGGACGCTCCTCTCCGGGCGAGATCAACAACTTGCTCATATGGGAGCAGCCCCATCCACTCGTCTTCGCAGCGTATGAACGGCGCGCCTTCCCTCGAGACCGCAACGTGTTGGGCAAATGGAAGGACGTGATCGAGGCGACGGCGGATTGGATGGCTGCGTTCGCGTGGTGGAACGTTTCTACGGGTGTATATGACATTGGCCCACCCATGTACCCCGTTGCAGAGGACACCAACCCGAACGTGACGCGCAACCCGGCGTTTGAGCTCGCCTATTGGCGGCTGGGCCTCGACATTGCCCGTGATTGGTTCAACGCGGCGGGAGAGGAGATACCTGAGACATGGACGAACGTGCAGCAGAATCTCGCGCCCTTACCGGTTGAAGACGGGTTGTATTCCATCTATGAAGACGCACCGGCCGACTTCTGGGATCTGCCTGAGTTTACGAACGACCACCCCGCGTTATCGGGTTTGTATGGATGGCTACCACCCACCGCCGACCTAGACCTCACCATCGCCAACGCCACCGCGCACAAAGTATACACGAGCTGGAACATCTCGAATTGCTGGGGGTACGTCTACATCTTGATTCTCGGTTTGTCCCGGTGTCCTTACAATGTTTACGACAGGTGGGACTTCCCCATGCTCGCCATGTCCGCCGCACGACTTGGAGATCGAGAACAAGCCATCGAATGGCTGCTCCACCCACTCTTCCAGTTCGATGATGTTGGGATGCCTGTGGGCGGAATAAGGGCCCCTACACCTTACTTTCCTGGTTCGGGTGCCTTGCTGTATTCCATCGCGATGATGGCCAAGGGGTGGGACGGCAGTACAGGAATGGCACCGGGTTTCCCGAGAGACGGTTGGTCGGTGCAGGTGGAGGGTCTTGCAGCTGCATTATGAAGATACGACATGTTACACATATGTTGAGTTGGTGCGTTCTCCCTTCGCTTCCTATGAATGGCAGTTAACGCTGGCTGGTTTGTCTTTAGGCCTGTGGGACTGTGTGGGAGTGTCACGCATTCCGTACATCGGTCCATTGTACGGCAGTAACGTCGCTTGTCTGCGAAGAATCTGAATCCCATGAAAGTGGACGAGCCCTGATAGGACCTGAGGCACCCTACATTGAACTGCATATGACTGCACCTTTGACCACAAGATGGACGTGGAAGGTGTAGGTTGCATGTGTACCACCTTCTTTTTGGTCACCAGTCCATCATACCCGACTCTTCCGATGCAAAACTTGTGCAACATCCCAGACGAATCCCAACAACAATATCCCATTGTTGTGCCCTGGATCTCGCACGTTTCCGTGGACCGTCAGGCCCGCGAGCACATGCCAATCTCTGGCTGATCGGCCGTAGTACCGCGAGAATCGATGAACCCGCCGATTCGCCCGTTCCTGGCCACAACCGTCCCTCGACGCGAGGTATATAAACGATAGTCATGTCTAGGCTTGACGATCCTCTCAAGCAGATAATTCGGCTCTGTGCAGGATGAAGCTCTTGCATCCAGTACTTCTCCTCGCCAGCTTCGGCGCCCTCGGCGGTCGCGCCTCAATTGTCAACGACATCGTCAACGCCTTGGAGAGCGTCGTGGAATGCGGGGCGTGTCACGACGTCTTGCTACCGCTCGTCCAGACCTTGGCGCATCTCGGGAACGACGACTTCGTCTCCGCGTTCGCGTCGATCTGCAAGCTAATCGGGGTATGTTCTCTTCGCCTTTGGTTCGTCCTGCAACTGACAGTTCTTCCCAGGCCGCCGATGACGACGTGTGCGAGGGTGAACTGGCGAGGACGGGTCCGATCATCGCTCATTCACTTCGTTCGTTCAAGGCGAGCGGGACGACCGCGACCAAATTTTGCGAGGCCGTGTTCGGGCTCTGCCAGGCAAGTCTCACATTTTCGTCTTGGCCGCGATCGTCACCGTTACCATGTCTTATCTTGGCGTCGTCGTGGAGTCAACATCAACGCTGACCATAAATCTTCACAACATAGCAACCTGCAGTGACGGCATACAGCGTGCCCTTCTCCTCCTCGGCGCCTTCGAACCCGACGCAATTCGTATCGAAGGGCCGCACGCCCTTCCAGGTGGTTCACTTCTCGGACGTGCACATCGACAGGAGCTACACGGTACGCGAGCTTCATGTATGCGCTTAGGGACCGCGTTTCTCATTTCCTGTGTATTTGGACGTTTAGGTTGGCGCGGAAGCAAGCTGCACGAAGCCGATCTGCTGCCGCAACTTTGCGGACCACACGGGCGCTGTGACGACCGCAGCGCAACCGTTTGGCAACTCCAAGTGCGATAGCCCTGTTGACCTCGCCGCGAGCTTTTTGAGCGCGGTTGGCACGATCGGGAAAGGCGCGAAGTTCGCCATCTTCACCGGAGACGTGGAAGAAGGTGGGTTCTTCCGCACGGATCGGGACTTGGAGCTGGCTAACGCGCCTTTGGGACGCAGGCGATACGTGGTTGGTAGACAAGGCGTGAGTTTCTCTTTGCCACCGGTGCGACTTCAGGACTGACTGACTGGGTTGGCAGCGATGTGACGGCAGATCTCAAAGCCTTCAATGATCAGCTGGCGAGCGCGATCAGCCTGCCCGTGTACCCAGCCATTGGTGAGCAGTTTTCAATCCCGGGATGTTTCTCATTTCTGACTTTGCTTCCAGGAAATCAGTACGGCTCGTCATCTCTCGTGCGTCAGATGTGAACCGCTAACCTGTCCGTATAGCGATGCGGCACCCGTCAATAGCTTCCCTCGGAGCACCACCAAGACCACCATCGACTCGCAATGGGTGTTCGACACACAAGGGGCTGGGTGGGAGGTAAGGGAGCTACTCTCTACGGCTATGATAGTGACGTTAAAGGCACCGTTTGTAGCAATGGATCGGTGGGGCCGCCGCTGACCAGGTTACCCACACCTCTGGCTCGTACTCCGCCGTCGTTCCCGACACAAACCTCCGGTAAAGGAAGTTCGTCTACCGGTGCGGCTTATGGCTGATCCTTACAATAGGATTCTGTCGATGAACACGAACTACTGGTACAAGCAAAAGTAGGTTTGCATGCTCCTCTTTCTGATATACCTTGCCGAGGTTCTCCGTCCAGCTTCTGGTTGTACGACAGCAAGTCTCAGATGTACGTTCGTCCCACTCACGACCACCAAGATAGTGGCTAACAGCGATGTATGTCAGTGCGGACCCGAACGGCCTTTTCGCGTTCATGACCGCGCAGCTTCAGGCGGCTGAGGATGCTGGCCAGCGTGTGTGGATCACGGGCCATATTCCCTCCGGAAAATCCGACTTCCCGCACGACCAAGTGAGCCTCCTTCACCCCGATCCTGTGGGCTTCCACATGTTGATCGTCCCCGGCTAGTCGAACTACTACGACCAGATCGTTCAGCGGTACAAGAACACGATCGCCGCTCAGTTCTTTGGACACAGTCACAAGGTACATCCCAGAGTTAACCATCGAGAAAAGCTGATGGTTGACACACTTTCCAGGACGAGTTCGAGATTGCCTACTCGGACTGGAGCAACAAGAATGCGGACACTGCCGATAGCATTCTGTTCGTCGCGCCTGCGCTCACGCCAACCAGTACGTGCATATCAGTACCTCGGGGAGTTCTTTCGCTGACACGGGAGGTCGATAGGCGGAAACCCGGCTTTCAAGGTGTACGACGTCGACCCCGATACCTATGAGGTGATGGACATGAAGGTTTACTACAGTACGTGAGCCGTGCTTTCTTCACCTGAAATGGTTTTGCTGATGTTCGCACCAGCTGACGTCTCCGCCCCGAGCTTCCAGACTTCGCGTACGTTGATCCTTTCTGCTCCGCAGCCCAGCCCACTCACGGTCAACCCAGCTACCTGGGGGCTCTACTATTCTGCGCGCGACACTTGGGGTCCTCTCGTTGGCCTCAGTGCCTCCGCCCCGCTCGACGCGTCCTTCTGGCACAAACTCACGGAGGTCTTCGAAACGAACAGCACCGCGTTCCAGCTGTACAACACGCACCTCACCCGCGGGGGGAAAGTGTCGACGTGCGACGGCGCGTGCGCGACGAAGGCGATCTGCAACATGCGCGCGGCGCGGGCGGAGAATAGCTGCGTGCGTGTTCCCCGTTCCGCGTGATCGTGCGATGAAGTCGGAGACTGATGCCGCCCTCTGCAGGATGTAACGACCCCTGGTATCAGCTTCAAGAGAGGGCTGGACAAGCATGCGCATGTGGAGGACGACGCGTGCGAGGGCGGGGCGATTGGCAGCATCATGCGGAACATGGTCGGTGGCAGGAGACTGGTCTTCAACGACGAGCAGTGAACTCGGGCTACATTATCTTGCATTATGGGGTCTCTTTGTCGATTTTTACGGCTCTGCTGCCCTACTTGCGCATATACCCTTTCCGTGCCCTGCCTGTATAAAATAATCGAGGGTTTTCAGTCATATAAATCTTATCCGATCCCGAGGAGCCTCGTCATCTCCGAAAATCCCGCAACCTCTCCTTCATCCCGACCACAACCTCTTTCCTCCTTGCTCCTCCTCCAACTCCCACCCACCTCTTTCTTGATCTTCACTATGGCCCGCCAATTCTTCGTCGGAGGCAACTTCAAGATGAACCCGGTCAGCCGGGAGCAAAAACGCGCGTTGATCAAGACGCTCAACGACGCGACGCTCGACCCCCAGACCGGTAGGTCAACCCTAACGCTCGCCGTGGCCCCCGTTTGACGATCGCGACGGCACAGAGGTCGTGATCGCGCCTCCTGCGCTGTACTTGATCTCCGTCCTCGACTCGCTTCGGAAGGACGTCAAGGTCGCCGCGCAGAACGCCCACACCAAGTCCTCCGGCGCCTTCACGGGCGAGATCAGGTCCGTCTTCCCTCTGCGCGTTCACCCGCGGGCATGCATCTGACGTGCGTCGGCAGCCCCTCCCAGCTCGTCGACGCAGGAATCCCGTACGTGATCCTCGGTGCGTCGCGCATGCCTATCAGACCACGGCGCCCGTCCTCATCCTCATCCTCATCGTTCCGCCCGCAGGCCACTCCGAGCGCCGGAGCCTCTTCGGCGAGACGTCCGCGCTGGTCGCGCAGAAGACGCGCGCGGCGATCGACGCGGGGCTGAAGGTGATCCTGTGCGTCGGCGAGACGCTCGAGGAGCGCGAGAGCGGGAAGACCCAGGCCGTGGTCGAGGCGCAGCTCCAGGCCGTCGTGGACGCGATCAAGCCCGAGCAGTGGAGGTACGCCGCGCACCTCCCTTCCCTCGTGTCCCGCCGTTCACGCCCCTGAACGCCCTCGCCGATCAGCGCCATCGTCGTCGCCTACGAGCCCGTGTGGGCGATCGGGACCGGCAAGGTCGCGACCTCCGCGCAGGCGCAGGAGGTCCACGCCGCCACCCGCAAGTACCTCTCCAGCGCGGTCTCCCCCGCCGTCGGCGAGAGCACGCGCATCATCTACGGCGGCAGCGTCACCGCCGCGAACTGCAAGGACATCGGTGAGCTTCTGGTTTGGGGTCGGAGTCCAAGGTTCCCCTGGCGTTGACCGTGCGGTCGTGTGCAGGCTCCCAGCCGGACGTCGACGGCTTCCTCGTCGGCGGGGCGTCGCTCAAGCCCGAGTTTGTCGATATCTGCAATGCCCAGAAGGCGTAGGTGGAGGGGGTTGCGTGTACGGAAGAGAAGCAGGCTGTACAAGTGTAATGATACGTTCGCAAGCAAAGATTTAGATCATCTGCTCTACCCTCTCGCGCACGCTCCCCCGAAGCGGTCCCTCAGCGAGGAGCCCACGCGGCTTCGACGGGGGTCGAAGGACCGCACGCCAGAAACAAGCGAGCACGGGTGGTAGGCCTGTTTGGGGCTGCGAGAGGGGCCATGCTCTGCACCCATACGTGGGGGTGTGGGACCTGGGCGTCCCCAAAGCTGATGAGTGTAGACGTGAGCGAAGTGCACGAGCAGCAGCAGCAGGAATCGAAACCGGGCGCGCACGTACAGTAGTACATATCGCCCAAATGGCCAGCGCGATTCTCACCGCGTCACCTGCGCCGCCATGCTCGACACGCTCAGAAACGCCTCCAGCAGCGCAGGGACCACGAACGGCTCCCGCCCCTCCGTCCGCACCCGCTCGACCGCGCGCGCAAACCGCGCGTTCTCCTCCTGCAGCCGCGCCTCCGCGTCCCTGCACCCGGCCGTCTCGGCGTCGATCTGCGCACGCAGGTGCGCGACCCGCGTCTCCACGGCCGCCATGGCGTCTATGCAGGATCGGCGTGAGCACCGAGCACTCATCGCGGCGAAGGCGGAGAGCGGACGCTCACCGAGGATGTCGCCGTCGGTCGATGGGGCGCTCTTGGCGTTGCCGATCGCCTGCAGCCGCTGGCGAACCGTGCTCGCCGTGTCCTCCGCCCGCGCGAGCCGTTCCCGCAGATCGCGCAGCGTGCGATCCTGGCCCGTCTCCCGACCGCCCGTGTTGAGCAACACCAGCTGCGCGCGCAGGGCGTTTGCGCGTCCGGCGGACGCGTCCGCTTCGTCCTCGAGCCGCTGGATGTCGCGCGCGATGCGATCGCGCTGGCGGGAAACGGCCGCGAAGCGCTGTTGGTGCTCGGTGTGTTGCATGCTCTGGTCGGGGGTGGGGGTGTAGCTTCGGGGGGCGAGGGGGGCGTTTTTCGGGGGAGAGGAATGGAGAGGGTGGGGTTCGGGAGGATTGGGTGGAGTGGTGCTGTGGAGGGCGAAGCTGCAGTGGCTGTGGGCGCTGATGAGGGCGGAGTCTGGGGGGAGGTGGTATCTGATAAATCGCACACATGTGTCAGAAAGAAAAAAAAGAACGGAAGAAAAGGGGAGATGCTCACATCGCCAACGTCTCGCTGCGTTCATGTCAGCACTCGAAAGATAAAAACAGGGATGGGCCGACGTACTCACATTGACCGGTTCACGAGGTCGTCGGGCGTCACCTTTTCGCACGCCCACCTCAATGTCTTGTCCAATTGCTGTACCATCCGACCCGCACCGTCAGCTCCATCCGCTGCTTGCGACAGCGCCAACACGCACCGATTCAATGCGAGCGGACGGCCAAAACATGTCCACGGCGTTGTCCATCGTGGTGCTCTTGACGATGTGGATCGTCTTCGGCTGGGTGAGGCCGAGCTCCTTTATATCCTTGCGTACGAGGGGTTGCAGAGTGCGAACCGCCTTCGTGGGCAAGGCTGCACGTATGATGTCGGCCTTCGCATCTCGGTAGACGATGCGGAGGGCGAGGGTGATGTGCTCGCCGTCGCGGGAAAAGGTGGACATGAAGATGAGGAGATAGTATAGCGTGTTGGAGGGTTTATGTGGATTCGAGCATCCTAAGAAAGCCTCTCTGGAGGCGAAGGCGTAGCGCAAAAGAGCGCAAAGAGGCGAATGGCGATGACCTTCAAAAGTCGGAGGACCGGAATACCCCGAGAGCACGTGATCGTGTTTCTCTGGAACGTTTTCTCCGAGTCCGAGTCCGAGTCCGAACCACGCAAGTACCGTGAACCAATATGGCGGGCAGTCTCGCCACAAAGAAAGTCTAAGCCCAAACCGACCGAGTACACGATATATTCTGCTACATAACATGTCAGCGAAAAGACCGCAGACTACTACAACACACATCCGAGCACACGAAAGTTCGACAAGCACCGGGTCACGGTATCGTACTACGACCGACCATAAGCCACAACTACAATTAGTCTAACAACAAACGGGAGCACGAGTCTGAGAGAGACGGCAATAACACTGGCACCTACGCGCGCAGGTCCTGGATACATACAATACACCGAGCACGGTCCGTCCCCGCGTCCCAGCCCCACAAGCCCCCGCATAATACACAGTGTCCAGTACACATCCAAGCTCGCCTCAAGGAGCGAGCCTCTCCTTGTAGCTCACCGCGCGGATCCAAATCTCGCCCGGTCGGCTACATTCATCGGGGAACAGTTAGCAAGGCATGCCAAGGGAAAAGGCAGGGGACGGAACCCACCTCCGCTCCCTCAAAATCCGCCACACCATGCTCTCCCGCGCACCCTTCATCAACGCATGCCCCGGCGTCGCGCGCGGCGGGAACCCGCCCTTGCACCGCTGCTGCAGATCCGCCAGGCCCTCGTTCGTCCCCTCGGCCTCGACGACGACGGTGCCGTACCATCCGGGGTCGACCATCCGCTGTTCCTTGGACGGCAACACCAGCACGGGCGCGTTCGGCGGGTACGCGTGCCGGATCGTGAAGGAAGAGCGGTGCACCCAGCGCACGACGGTGTGGTAGCCCCCCTGCGGTCTGGCATCCGACACAACACACAAGCTTCGTCAGCACGCACGGTACCGAAGCGGGAGCGGAATGCACGCACGTCTCGGTTTTCACCCTGTCCTGCAACAGCTGCAGGTTGGCGGCGATCTCCGCGGCCCAGAACGCGACGTCGATGTGGCATATCGGGTTCTTATCCCCCGCGATGCGCACGACGCGGTGGAAGTACGACGGCGCGAACGCGAGCGTCGGCAGCGCGGGCGGGAGGTCCCCGATGGGGGAATACGTGTAGTCCAAGTCCTGGGAAGCGCGGTCAGCAAGGTGTTCCATCGCTCTCCAAGCATGTATGTGAGAAAGGATGGGCAAGATAAGTACTCACGATCAGATACCGCCCGTCCCATATGAGCCGACCGACGTTGCCCTCGTCGCCCACCGCGATATCCCACACCACATCCCCAGGCCGCATAAGCTGCGCCACGCCCGCCTTCCGCAGCTCGTTCTCGCACTCGACGATCGCAGCGTCCGACAACCAGTCGCCCTCGAGCGAAGGCACGAACACGCGCAGGAGCGGGGCGCGCCGGGGTCGGAAGAGAGGCGAGGCGAACCGCGAGGTCGACGAGGATCCATGGTCCGTAGAGGACATCCCGTGCGCGTTGCTGTGCGACCACGCCGAGTTCGTCGGGGAGGGCGCACGGCTGGACTGACGCGACATCATCCGTCGGGGTGACTGGGATGCTGCTCCGCTGCTCCATGCTGGCGGTGGACCCTGGTTGTGATGCCGCCCGACGCGCTCCGTGGACGGAGAAGCCATCGCCCGCCGCGCCGTACCGACCGCCTCCGCCTCTGCCTCCGCCTGCCCGCGCAACCTGAGCACGACGCGCGAGTACGCCCGGGTGACCTTCTTCATCCTCTTGTGAAGCTCCGCGCCGGACTCCTGCGGCCCGCCGAACATGAGCTGGTTCGCGATCTGGGCGTAGGTGTGCGTGGGCATGCCGACCCCGCGCATGTACGCATGCAGCTCCTTCAACGAGAGCGGGAGCGCTTCGGGCGCGTCCGGGCGCCAACGCGTGTACCCGACGGGCCCCAGGAAGCGCTCGAGCACGACCTCGCGCAGGTAGCGCTTGTGCTGGAGCGCGTGCGTGTTCTCCTTGTTGACGGCCCAAAGCACGAGCCAGTCGTAGAAGGTGAGGAAGGTGAGCAGGCCGGCGAGGAGGTCGGGTTCTTGGAGGTGGCGGAGGAGGGGGTAGGGGTTTGGGATGGTTTTCTGGGCGACGTCGACGACGTCTTCGGGGACAGTCTTCTCGAGGCCTTTGCCGCGGCGCTGGGAACGGGCACGGGAATAGTCCTCCGGGGAGGGGGGTGTGTGCAGCTGACGGGGCTTCTCGCCGACCGTTGGTGGAAGAGGTGGTTCTTCGTCCGCTTCTGCAGCATCACGCCCGTCGAGCTCCTCTGGAACCGATGGATCAATCGACGCAGGGGGAGTGCGCAGGTTGTCTCCGGATGCCATAACCGCGACAGGAAGGACTTGAGGTGCTTCCGCCTGTCCGTCAGATCCTGCAGTCGTCGGTTCGTCCCCATACTTGACGTCTCCCTCATGCGGTCGCAGTTGGGCTGGAACGATCTCGGCCGGAGGCGAAAGGGCTGAAGGATGTAATCCGGGTGAGTCGGGTGTGATGGGACGATGCTGGGACACGGGGCGTTTCTGGGTAGGTGGGGGAGGGGGCATGACGACGGCAAAGGCTCCTGCTGGTCCTCGCGCTGATATGTGTCCTGCGGGCGGCTGTTCCGCGTCGCTGACAGATGGCGCACTCGGGCGGGAAGGTCTTCCGCCATCTTGAGCAGCGACGCTGCGATGACTGGTCTTGCGCAAGCGTGGTGCGGCATGGATATGGGAAGTGACTTCTCGTTCGTGGACAACGGGAGGCGGGGAGCTGGACAGGCCTATCTCCAGGATATCCGTCCCTGCAACGTCGGACGGCCCTGGGTGATTGCTGGGTGTCCTGCGGCCGGACGTGTCTTCGAGGTCCCTCGCAGAGTCGCGCGTAGAGGGGCGTGAGGAAGGCGCTAGCATGACGCGGTCGGCGCCATTGTGCGTCGACGCAAAAGGGTCCGCGTTTCCGAAGCTGTCGATGAATGTTTCCGCCGGACGCGTCGGTGCGGATGCGGAGGGTGCGGGCCCGCTGCGCGATGCCACGGGGGCCTCGTGCGCGCGGGGTTCATGTACGGCGTCTGCCCCGCCCATCCACGCGTTTGGAGCGTGGTCGAAGCCGCTGACGGAAGGGGACTTGCGCAGAGAAGACGAAGCTTGTGCTGTAAACGGCGGCTGGTCCTCTTGATGACGCTGTTGGTGCTGCTGGAAGATGAGCGGTCCCCGGCGCACGGGAGGGGCTGCCGGCTGGGACATGGACTCGGGTTGGGGTCCTTGGACTCTACGCGTGTTCATCGTGAACTCGTCCCAGGTGCCCGCGCGGGGGTGCCCGTCGGACGATTGCGGGGGCGTGACGAGGTGCGCGCGACGCGTGCCCGCCGCGTCGTCGCGGTGCTCTGCTCGGGGCGGGTTCTTCACCAGCTTGGATGCGCGGCGATGGTCCGCGGGGAAGGGCGCGACGACGGGCGGATGGGGGCCCGCGGCGCCTTGCGTGTGCGCGTCGTGAGAAGTGGTCTAGAAGGTTTCATCAGCACGACACGTTGGGTGCGTCCGTGAGCGGAAGAAGCACGCACCGGGTGAGGAAGATGTTTGGACGGCGTGAAATTTGGGCGTGCAGGCGAGCCAGAAGACGGTGCGTGCGGGTCTACGCCTGCACTGTTGGGTACGGGCGAATTTGTGGGGTGTCCCTGGGGCGTGGGTGCGTGAGCCTTATGACGACGAATGATGGATACAGGGTTGCCTTTATACTCACGTAGGCGCGGTGCGAGGGAGAATTTGGATGTGGGTTTGTTGATGTCTTGCGATGCGGCGTTTCAGAGGCGGGGATGGGAATTGGAGCGCTGGATGAGGCGCGAGCGGAATGGACGAAGGAATCTGGGGTGTGCGAAGGCTGATGGGTCGAGGGGAGGGTTGCAGTTTTCGCGCGTGGAGATAGAACGGGGGAAGTGGGCGGAGAGGGGAGCGTCGCCGGGAGTGAAGCGAGTTCTTGATTGAAGCGGGGAGCTGCGAGGTCGGTTGACGATGGTTAGAACGAAGGCTCATCCAGGCCAAAAAGTCGCCAACTCACGACTGGACGGGTACGATGACTTGGTTTGAGATACGAGGCGCATCCCCGAGGGTACCGACGCGTCCTTCGACGGTAGCTGGGGCACTTGAGCAGGTGGTGGGCTTCGTACGGACGCTTGCGACGGCACGGTTCCTTCCAATCCTACACCGACTCTCCGCGTTGGCTCGTCGCCGTTTGCTGCTCTCCGCGATGGGTTGTCTCTCGTGGACGTCTGCGAACGTACTGCTGCTTCCGGACCCATGACAGCTCTTCGTGCAGTTATAGGCTCATCGCTGCTCCCCGCTTTCCGCACCTCACTCTCCCTCTTGGCGTTACGTCGTCTTCGGTCGTCGAGCTCGGCGTGTGTGGGTGATTTTCCCAGGGGCATCGGACCAGAGACAACGGGGCGCACGTTGGGCGGGGGTTCGGTGGTTGTTCTCGCAAATCGCGCGTACAACGGCGTCTCGACGCTGGGCATTGGTGGGGGAGGTCGCGTAGCGGCTAAGGGTGGGGGGGCATCTTTGACGGACGACTTTTTGCGAAGCAACGCCTTCATCGCGGGGGGAATTCTTCAGGGTAGGGGGTGTCGTTCAGGCCGGGCAAGCATGGGAGTGTGAGAGAAGGAGAGGACAAGAAACAACGTGCGCTGTCTTGTGCGTAAGATATAGATGTTGACAATGCGAAGACCGTCGTTACGTACGTATCTGTTCGCGACTTTTTTGTTCTTTGGTCCGCGGGACCGTGGCTAGCCGTGGGTCTCCGTGGTCGCCCGCTGGCGATTCGCGCGGTAAGGTTCGAGAACCTGGTGGAGCGAGACGGTCCGCGACTTGTAAGGACAAGGGCGGTGGGCGGCAAGTGGTGGTAAAAAAGAAGGGGGCGATGACAACTTGAAGTCTGTCACCGTCGACCAGCGATACGCCGTCACGTGAAAGTGGTCTTGTTCTCGACCAAGTCGGACCAGTCGCTGAATTGAATACAGCAAACTTTGCACGGGGCTCTAAACATTCGACGGAAAGGGAGGAACATAGACATCTGTGTCCTCCTGAGGCTCTCGTACAGGTACGATTAGCGTCGAGCGTTTGTACACCACGCACATCCGCTCCTAGTGCGATATACCCGGTCAAGTATAAGCTGTGCTTATACAGAGAGAATGCCGATAGATAGATAAATACACGGCGCGGTCCCTACACCAGATACACGAAATATCCTTGCAAATTTAAACACATAGCCCACTGCCCGCTCTCCTCATGTCTCAAAGTTCGCAGCCGCAATGAACCGATTCGCCTGCTCCGACCTTGGTTCGATAACTACGTCAATCGGGCTCATACACCTGATCAACGATCCCGCGTGTCCTTGGTATAGTTTCAACTTCGAAAAAGAGGGGGGGGCGAACGTACCGGAAAACGAGATTGTCGAACACGACCTTTGGTTCAACGGGTTTCCCGTCTGGGCCGAGGGGCGCGCGGATCGAAAGCACGGAGAGCATGGTGGCCATGAGAAGCCAGATGGATGACTCGACGAGGTGATTTCCAGGACACCGTCTGGGAATGTTTGCGTCGGTCGAAGGGGGGGGGACGGAGGAAAGGCGGGAGCAATGCGTACCTGCGACCATAGCCAAAAACAACGCTGCGCGGGTCGCGTCTCCTCGCGAGCTCGGGATCGACGTTTTCAAGGAACCGGTCGGGGTTGAAGCGGTCTGGGTCCGGGTAAAGCACAGGATCACGAAGCATGGCCCTGGAGTGTCAATGAGAGATGTCGTTCCCTGCGAACGCCGAGCCCCTCGACGCACCAGATATTTCCCAATATCTGCAGACAGAAAGAGGAGTGAGAAGCGCGTAAGAAGAAGAAGAAGCGTATGTAGCACATACGATGGTTCCCTTGGGTATGAGCATGCCCCTGTAGATATCGTCCTCCATGAGACGATGCGGTAGACCTGGTAAGCCAAACCATGTACCACGGGACGCAATTGATAACTTTAACAAAAAACACACCCATAGGAACGGGACACGCCCATCGCAGGCTTTCCTCCCAGATCGCCTCGATGTACGGCAGCTTGTCCCTGTCCTCAAACGTCGGCATGCGCGCAGGACCCTCACCGAGGACAAAGTCGAGCTCGGCCTGAGCGCGGTGAAGGATGGTCGGATTCTGCATCATCGCAAGGAGAAAGTGCTGCATGACCGTGATCGTCTGAAGCCACCCACATAAGCACAGGAAATACGGTAGCGGAAGTGAAAGGGGCGCACGGTGTCCATGCTGGCCGCGTACATGGAGTTTGCCGCCCAGCGAAGCGCGTACTCTTCGTCTTCGAGATCCTTCCCCTCCGCGATGGCCTCTTCCAGCATGCTCGAGCAGAATGACGGAGTGTATTTCCCAGATTGCTGTCGCAGAACGCTTCAGAGAGCGTCAGGACAAGTGCCAATCGAGATGCCTACCAACATGGCCTTGACAGCGTCAAACGGGAGATCGACGGATTCGACGATCATCTTTTTCCACGCGGCCGCCTTCGTCTTGAATCCCGCGCCCGGGAACCACGCTGGAAGATGTTTGACTAAAATAGCGTCGAAAGACGGTTCAAGAGTAAGAGAGCTAACGGCGCTGGGGGAAGACAGGGTTGAAGGTACGCACGCCACGGGAAAAAGTCCACCGCCCACAACCCGCCTCCGTCCGCAAAATCGACGCTGAGAAGCTTCGTTGCGTTCTCCACCTTGATCAGATACGGATCGTCCTTGTCCTTCACGTGCAGTCCGTACACGACGAGGAGGTTCAGTCCGCCGGCGTACTGCCTGATCGAGCCGAGGTAGTCCGAAGGGCTGTCGAGGAGCGACTGCAGGAAGGATCGGGTGGAGGTCGTGATCAGCGGGAGGTAAGTTTTGATTTTGTTCTGAGCGAGCCCGCGGGACATGAGGCGACGTTGGCGACGGAAGACGTCGCCGTACCGGGTGAATGCTACCTACAACGATCGACGCAGACCGTCAGGCTCGCAACGGGACGTTCTACTTCTGAAGGGGCGGCGTACCATGTCTCCAGCACCACATCTACACGAAGTACTAAGCTTGTGCCATCAAACGAGACAGGAGCGAGATACGCACAATTCTCCGGACATAACGAGCGGCACGCGGTCTGAGTAGATCGCGCCGCGCTTCTCCATGAGCTCGTTGGCAGTTTCGGCGGTGTTGAGGAACACGATGCCCTGTCCCAAGATGTGCAGGTAGACGATGTCGCCTACCAGGCGCCTTCATCAGCGCTGACTCCCGAGCGCCCATAGCGTAACGCAATATCTTGGCGTGAACCGTGAACATTGCAAAGGCGGAACGCACCATATTGCTCGGCAAACTCGGTCGCGCGCAACCACAGCTGCTTTGCTTGCGGTACGTCCGTCATATTTCCAACGATTGGCCAGGGCTTCGGTCCAGGTGGCAAAGGAAAGGGTTTGCATGTTCGCGTCCAGAAGACAAGCGCACCCAGGAGAGCCACGCCGAGCGCTGTCAGGGTATCAAAAGCCATCGTGGCGGGCTCGAAGAAAGGAGGAGGGGCGTGGGACGAGATTAAAGGACGGGGAAGCTTATATAGCACCCCGGTATATTTGAACAGGGCTGGTTCGTGTACGGGGAACGGGGGGGACCGTGACGCCTAGGAATCGAGAAGAGCGTGCCGACAAATCAAAGGGCCAATATCCTTGAGCCCGGCGTGAACGGAGATGGTTCGAGTTCGAAGAACGTTCTTATGAGCATGTCGGAATAGGTAGAGGCGGTGAAAGAGGGGGAAAGGCTCGGTCGTGAGTGGTGACCGAGTTGGCGAATCATGTTGATGGGTTATATCCGCATTCTTTGAGATGAGGTCGTGTACTGCGATATAGGTGCTCTACAGCGCATACCCTGTGACGATGCACTAGATCGTCAGCCACCAGCCTTGACCTATCTTGACCACGGATCGGAGGCGGAACCGGAGGTTTTATCAGTGAGCTCCATACCGCAGGTCCGTGATCTTTCGTTCCCGATCGACGATGTAGTGACTCGTGAGGCCTGTGCTGGGTGATAGAGTAGTTCCGAATCAGTACTTCTGCAAAGAGGGACGGAAACTCGACGGAGTCAGCTCTACTCGAAGGTACGTCCGTACAGCGTACCGGAAAATCCGAAAAACTGATGGGCGGTCCTACATATACTCCCTTCTAATCCATATCATTGAGACGTTAGCTAGAGACTTGAGGGTCCCTGTTCTGTATACGAGCATCGAAGGTGTAATATAGTGACAAAGAACAGAATGTCAGAAAGAGGACTTCAAACGAAAGGATATCTGAGAGATCACATGGCCTACTCTAAACGACAGGCTGTGATTGGTGCGGCCTTGGGCGGTTCGGCGCGGAGTTTCCGGCTTCCCAGGACCCGAATTCACGCGATTCCTGTCGAGACAACGGACGCTGTCCTCCTCTTACCACCACCTCCGCATCCCTCTGCCCCTCTCTTTTATTTTTCGTTTTCGATTATGCAGGCGTATGTTACTCAGTCGGCCTTCAGGGCCTCGTCATTCAGAGCCGGCGCTGCGCGGGGCTTCGCGTCGTCCGCGGCGAGGCGACAGGCGGTCCCCACTGAGAAGCCGGTCTTGAACAAGCAGTTCAAGATCTACCGCTGGGTACGCTTTTCGTCATATTTCTCGTCTACTGTGACTCATGGTTGAAACAAAAGAACCCAGACGAGCCCAGCAAGAAGCCGGAGCTCCAGACGTACAACATCAATTTGAACGAGTGCGGTCCCATGGTGCGTCCCCCCTCCTCCGTCTGGCCAAAATTTCCCAGCAGAGTCCTCACGTTTTTGGCGATGCATCCAGGTGCTGGACGCTCTGATCAAGATTAAGAACGAGATTGACCCCACGCTCACCTTCCGCCGGTCATGTCGCGAGGGTATCTGTGGTTCGTGCGCGATGAACATTGACGGCCAGAACACCCTCGCCTGCCTCTGCCGGATCGACCGCAACGAGTCTAAGGACTCTAAGATTTACCCGCTACCACACAGTGAGCATCGTGCTTTTCTCCCTTCAATCGACGTCTCTTCTCCCCTGCGTGTCCCATGTGACGTCGCGCCCACCTACCCGATGTTGAGCGTGCAACCCGCCATGACGGCACGGGTGCGATGCCGTATTCCTTGCTCTATCGCCTCCGCGTTCCCCACGACCCACCCGCCCCTCCATCTCTTCTTCTCCCGTCTTATCCCCGCTGACGCATTTCCTTGCAGTGTACGTCGTGAAGGACCTCGTCCCGGATCTGACCCAATTCTACAAACAATACAAGTCCATCGAGCCCTACCTGAAGAACGACAACCCGCCCGCGGAGGGCGAGTTCCTGCAGTCACCCGAGGACCGCCGCAAGCTAGACGGCATGTACGAGTGCATCCTGTGTGCGTGCTGCTCGACGAGTTGCCCGAGCTACTGGTGGAACCAGGACGAGTACCTGGGGCCCGCGACGCTCATGCAGGCCTATCGATGGATCGCAGACTCTCGCGTACGTCCTCATCCACCTTTGTGTCCAGGGTGCTCGCTGAAGGCTGGCGTTGTAGGATTCGTACGGCGCGCAGCGCAAGGAGAAACTCCAGAACGAGATGAGTCTTTACCGCTGCCACACTATCTTCAACTGTACGTCCTCCCCTCGTCGCGCTTTTTTTTCGGTTAGCTCATGCGCCTTCTCCTCGCAAACAGGCTCGCGCACCTGCCCCAAGGGCCTCAACCCCGCCGCGGCCATCGCCAAAATCAAGCTCGAGCTCGCCGCCGAGTGAACGGAGCGCAGATGGCGATTGAGAGCATGAGGCGACGGGGCACGGAACAGGATCTCTCTTTACGCTCTTCGTTGTACTTATTCGGAGCCTTGTCTTCTTCGATGCATTGGGTTGTGTTCGGAGTTGGGTAGAGCTGATCTACGGTCTCCGGCAGCTGAAGTCTGTACACCCGGCACACAAGCTGTAATTTGCCTTGGCCATCAGGTGGGCAGCAGGTGCTAAGTGCAGCATGGCATCTGTTTGGAAGCAGACTCGACAAAGAGGATTGCAGTCTTGCAGATCCTGAGGCCTGAAGATCTGAAGCTGAAGCTCTGAAGCTCGGAGCTTGGAGGCGCGTGTGTTGGACCGTCCAAGCTCCAAGCTTCGAGCGTTATACATATACATATCGTGACAATTTGCCTCCGCTTCGTCGGCACTACTTAGTATTATAGGCGGTACTGCCACTGTACAGTCAAGCTCGAGTCGAGTCGTCAGCACTGTTGACATGTTGACACCTCGTCGAAATCCCAAGGACTCAGCACGACTACGCTCAGCGTCAGCAGCCTGGCAACCAGGCAGCAACGCCCAAGCAACGCCACACGACCCATGACAGTATCCTTCTCTAGAAGCCATGAGAGTTCGAGCATCCGATATTGTATTACGCAACACCCCGGGGCAGTCGTTGGATCCGTCCGCGGGGCGCGCTCTTCCACATAAGACTGAGACACCGATATCCAGTACGATAGCAGCCAGAATAAAAACGAGGAAATATAAGGAAAGGAGTAGAGAAAACGAGGCGGGAAAGAAAGACGAGGAAAAATGAAGAAAAGGAAGGGGTGTCATCGCGGGGGTCATGAAAGAGGCGAGGAAGAGGAGAGATGCGAGAGGAGAGGTAAACAAACCCAACCGACAATGTAGCAGCAGTAGATCAGATCGTGGGGGGTGAATGGGGAACGCAGGAAGGAGGTCTCAACATGAAGGAAACATGACCACAACTCGCGACGACGACCACAAAGCGAAATCACCGCTTGCGCTTGCTCGCGCGATCCACCTCGTCCGCCTCAAGCCTGCCCATCATGCCCTCGCCTGAATCCCCACTCCCTTCACCCTGCCCACCGCCCGCAGACGACGCCGACCCGCTCCGCGAGCGCATCGCGAGGCGGCCGATGGGCACCGGGGAGCCCTCGGGTAAAGGCGGGAGAGGCGGCTCCGCGAACGCATCCACCATTTCCGCATCATCGTCGTCTTCCTCGTCGTCCGTCCCCTCCTGCAAGGAATGGCGCGCGACGAAGCCCCCTCGCGTGCGCCGCGACCCGCCCGTGCCCGCGCCGTCTGCTTCGACCTCGGTCTCGGCGCCAGGGTCCGCGCCCCCGAGGCCACGCGCGAGGCGGGGGGAGAGCAAGTCCTCTGCAGCGTCGTCGGACACGACGCCCGCGGCGTCGTCCAGACCGTGCTCGTCCTGCTCCGAGCGGGTGTGTTCGTGTTCCGGGAGGAAGTCGAGCGCGATGGACGCGGCGTCGACCTCGACGTCCTCTTCGAGGTTGGCGTAGGTGCGGCAGAGCGGGCAGGAGAAGGCCGGGTGGTGCGACTCGAGCAGGGGCCGGATGCATTTGTAATGGAAGGCGTGCGAGCAGGGCGCGATGAAGAGAGCCTGCTGAATTGTGACGGAGAAGAGGCCTGGAGGGGGGCGATGAGTAGGAAAGAGGGAGCAAAAAAAAGAGAACCTGAGGCTCACAGATGCAGCAGTCAGAAAAACCCGACTTTGCGACCTTTTTGTCGCCGGATTTGACCGTGACGCCGTTGCTGGGCTGTTCGGGTTGGGCCAGAGAGCGAAGCTGGCGGAGGGCGTTCGTGCTAGACGGGGGGCATGTGAGACACGTCTCCACGCGAACGAGATAGGCGTTGGGCAGATCCACCGCGCCTATCTTCGGACGGAAAATACGCACTTGAAGGCATTGGCAGAGGCCTGCCACTCCCTGCCGATCTCGACGCGGATGCGCACGCACTTGTAGATGTCCTCGGTGCCGCCTTGATAGTCGACGCCGAGCTGGAGGGTGTCGCCGTCCCTGAGTTCGAAAGGGCGGGAATCGGTGTTGGCGGCGGAAAGGCGGACATGGTTGAGGAAGGTGCCGGAGGAGGACTTGGTGTCCCGGATGAAAAACTTGCCGTTCTGCTCGCACCAGACCTCGGCGTGGGCGCGGGAGACGACCTTGGACTTGAAGGCGAGCTTGTTCGATCCGAGGGCGTTGGCGGCGGCGACGCCGAGGCCCGATCGATCGGTGAAGCGGCCGATGCGGAGAGCGTTCTCGCCCTCGACGACGTCGCGCACGATGGGGTCGAAGCGGAGGGAGCGACGGCTGTCGATGTGGGGTACGAGGCGGATGCGGTGGCTGTGGGTGCCAGGGACGGCACGGATCACGCCGCTAGAGGCCGAGGGGAGGCTGGCGGGGCCGGGGGTGATGGCGGGGGCGAGGAGGGGAGCTTGGGGAGCTGGGGCGTTGACGATGGCTCCGCCCGAGCGTCTGCGGCGGAGCATCTGGGTGAAGCCTCCGGTGGCCGCGGGTTGCTGGATGGTCGGGGGCAGGGCTGTTCGCCGTCGATGGCTGGCGCTGCTGACGGGGCCGGGGGAGGGCGGGGACTGGGGCATCGGGAGACCGGGGAGGGGCGGGGACGGGGAGGTGTCGAGGACGGGGGAAGGCTGGGATTGGGACACGCCTCGAGGACGGCTGCTTCTGAGGAAAGAGGTGAGGATGTTGGATCGCAGGGGCGGCGACTCTGTGCCGAGATGCGGGGCGTCCATGGGCTCGACGGCGGTGGCGGGTTCGGGGGGCTCCTCGACGGGCTCGGGGGGCGGGGGGGTCGTCCTGAGCGTTTTGCTCGGTGGAAGGGCGCGGGGATTCGGATTCGGGTTGGGGGGTTTCTGGCAGGGGGGATTCGACGAGGACGGGCTCGTCGTCGTCGTCTATGAAGGGGCGGTCGTCTTCACCGACGAGGGTGAAGATGGTAGCAAGCGAGAGGCGCTGTCGTCGTCGACGTCGAGGGGGAGGTGACGGCGATGGGGAAGATGGCGGCGGGGGCGCGCCAGGGAATAGTCCCTTTTTCAGCCTAATCAGGACCGATACCGCCCCCATTTTCAGTGCCAAAAGCGCCGGCCTCCTGTGCGACTTGTCGCAAACTTGTCGTTCTAACTTCTTGCCGTCGTCTTGTGCTGGGCCGTTTCAAAAGTCCTCATGCTCTGGTCCTAGCTCGCTTATATCCACCGGCTCTGAATAAAGGCAGAGCGCCGACCGCCGTATCCGGCTTCACCCTGGCTTAACTGCTTGTCCGTCTTGCCGCACTCTTGCGGCTTTTCGGGAGGTTCTTTCGATGCTTCAAATCTCGTTTACCCCACATTTCCGTAACGTCCGCTCTGCTCGCGGATCTTTTCTTCATTCAAACCTACGAGGGACTGCACCGAGCACTTGAGGAACTTGTACAGGTCACCTGGATACCAGACAATCGCTACATTACGCCGTTTATTCAGCTTCGGAGTTCTTACCCACACCGCCGGCGACTACGGTGTCAATCAATGTGACTATGAGCATAACAGTGCATGAGCTGGTCCGAGCGCCTTGGTGTGTCGATGGGAGTATAACTGGCTGGAAAAGGTAAGCTGTGAGGTAAGTGGCTCATCGATGAGGGCTTTCTGCATTCATTTTGGGATAGCTTGGTCGGCGTAGCCCACAGTGCGGTGATTTCCCATCACCGCTCAGGCGGCTGTGCGTACACCACCATCATAGCTATATCCACGGACCACGGATATTGAGTCACTTAAATACCTCTAAGTCAGAGATGGCTGAAGAACCTACGACAGTACTCTCCGACGAACTAATTCGTACTCCAAGGCAATGGTCGCAACGAACATACCGTATATTTTCTCTGGGATTCAATATCCAGCGACCGCCGTAGCTTGTAAGTACCGAATCAATCGAACCTTGATTTACCTCTCACATGTCATTTCACTCCATGGAAGAAGTCGACGTTTTCATCGCGGTTGACCCACGGACTGGCCGATGCCCTACGCCTAGTGCACGCCCACCCCGGAACCCTCTGACCACGATTGCATTGTAAAGATCATATGCTGCCGAAATTCGGATTGCGCGAGACATGTTTGTGGGATAGCGGCCCTTAGCCATACGGACAGCAGCTGTCTTTCTTCCCTGCGCATTTCACTTTCAACACGGGCCTTCCGTATACCAATCCGGAGACTTCAACTTACACATCATTCCATGATTCCTTTTTGGCAGGGCTGTGGATGTAATCGTGGGATACAGTGCGATAGTCGAGGGAGGCCGGGATATGCGGCATTTGACGTGCTCGAGGAAGGGGACGGGCTATACATACAAAGAGAACGTAGGCCGGCTCTCTTATGAAGCCTCAGGCTCACACACCGCTCGTCATGAATAATGCTTCATGCCTTGTTGACAGATATGCGCGTGACGACAGTGCGGCCAGTGAGGTAAGTTACTTACTTCGACTCATGAAAGGTTAGTGCTTAGCGCTTTAGCTACTTGCTTGATTTTAAATACCACCATTCCTTGACACGACGCTCCCTTGCCATGGGTATGGCCGACGAGTTCGAAAAAGGCCACGGGATGGCGATAGAAGGTATGGTAATAATACAGATGAGCGACGTCCGAACCCACAATGGAACTGAAAAAACCCCGAGAAAGCGACACCTCCGCTTCAGACTTGGGCGGCCTTCACAGTCTCCTCCTGCTTGACCATCACGTCCACCCCTTTACCCTTTCCCATCACTTCCCCTACCTCGATCCCATCCCAGAACACCCCCTCAGCCTCCCCAAACACCACCTGCCTCACGCCGCCCCGCACCTTCATAGCCGCTCCGCCCGCGCCCAACAGCGTCTGGCGGTACCCACGCACGACGTCCACCTCACGCAGCGCGATAGCCATGCGCAAACGCCATCCGTCCGAGGGTGCGTTCTTCCAGGACCAGTGGGTGGCCTCGAGCGCACGGAGCTCAGGAGAGGATGCGAGGAGGTCTTCGCGCGTCTCACCTGAGGAGGCCGAAGAGGGGGCAGCGGAGGGTCCCGGGGCCGGCACGGCAGGGGAAGAGGGCTCCGTCTTTATCGAGGCGTCGGCTGGAGCAGCAGGCGGTGCAGTCGATGACGGCGGAGGTATGGAGCATAGAGTCTCCATCGCGAGCTGCGCCGCGCCCCACTCTGGGCCGTCCGTTTCGGTCGCGATGAATATATGCCCGCGGCGCACGGCGTTCTTCGCGTCGTAGGGCGCGAGCGAGGCTCCGAACGCCTGTAGGTCTGCGTAGGATGTGTGAAGGTAGGTCCATAGCTGAAGAAAGAGGGGATGAACATGTGCGTGGTACGAGGGGAAGGCTAAGACCGAGATACCTTGGACAGCACCTCGTGGGGATTGGCCACGCGAGCCCGGACGTGGCGGGAGAGGGTAAGCGTGGCGTCGTGGAAGGGTGCGGCGCGTTTGTAATCGGGTCCGTAGTCGAGGAAAGGCTCGAACCACCTTGCGATCTGCGGATTGAGCGAACGTGGGCATCTTCATCAGGGAAGTGAAGGGAACGGAAAGGGCGGAATAAGGCGAACCTCCTTCAGTGGCCCGTCAACCTTCTTCCAGGCCGCGTTGAGGTCTTCGACGTAGGACGCGGTGAGTAGCGGGATAGGGACGGCGGGGTTGACCGGGAGCACACGCTCCACGGTTCCAGCGTCGAATCCGGCATCGTCGAGGCAGGTGGTCATCATAGTACGGTATTGCGTCCAAGCCTTCCCTATAGGGGCAGTGGGGTCAAGCACGGCGGGTCGCAACGTGCTGCAGTAGACCAAGTTAAGCTTTTCTACGAGGGTCGGATCCCAACGAACAGGGTCGTGGGAGAGGGCCTGCATTGTGTCGAGCGCGTGGTTGAACCAGTGGATGAGGACCTGTGGGCAGGAAAGAAGATGAGATTTGGGGTGGATGGCAGGGACGGGCAACTTACGCCACCGTGCACGGCGTAGAGGTTATCCAGCACCCAGGGCATCGTCAGCAACTCGAGAGACTTGAGACCCGGGAAAGCCGACACGCGTGCCCAGAGAGCGTGCACCTCGGGACATTGGGCGAACGAGGCGATAGAGGAAAGTAGCTTCACCGCGTCGCTCGCGTCTGAGGACACCAGAGAGAATGCGCCGGCGGGCGCGGTGGATAACATGAGGGAGAAGAGGTCATCGTCGGGCGAGGTGGGCGTGTTCGTGGATGGTTCGATTGAGCTCGAAGGCATCGCGGAAGCTTCGTTCTCGGGAAGCACGGCGTCCGCGGAGACGAGAGTCTCGCTGAGAAGAGGGTCCACTTCTTTCTTGGAACGAGAATCACGCTTGTGCTTGCGCCGCCTCTCTTGTAGACCATACGTCCCGCTCGACGACCCTGTCCACTATTATGTTAGCAAAGTCAGCGACAGTGCGATGGGGACGATGTACATACCAGATTGAGCGTGGGTAGGTGACCCGGGTTCGGCGGGAGGATCAAAGACGTTGAGCAGGCGACCGAGGAGAGTTTCAATGCCGCCGAGAGCGCTGCCGAGCCGGTCATCGTGGCGGTGGAGATCCAATGAGAAGGCGCTCAGATATGCAGACAGCCCTGGCGATACACATCACGAAAAGGACAAGGAACAGGGTGAACATAAGTCGTACCTTTGAGCAGCGCGTCGTTGACATTAGCTTGGGCGAGAATATTGAGCTCCGAAGCTTGCGCCTGCACACCGGTAGCCAGCGGGGCTTGCTGTACTTGGGGAGCGACCGTGACGGTAGGTTGTCCCCGCGTGAATGGAAAAGGCAGTTGCTGTACAATTGGATGCGACGGCTGCTGCACGGGATGCAATGGCTGCTGCACGGGATGCGGCGGTGGCTGCACAACCGGTTGCGCGGTAGGAGGTGCGACTTGTTGAATGAGGCCGGAAAGCAGTTGTTGTTGCTCAGCTGCTTGACGCTGGCTGAATCTAAGCGCATGGATATCGTTGCTTGGTCGGCCCTTCGTGGGGTCAATGCCGTTGGCCCTCATACGCAGCTCCTGTAATGGGATATTAGCATGAGAAAGAACTGAACGCTGGTAGAGAGCGTGGACGCGATAAAGGTACGCATGCTCGGAGAATCGTAGCGCGTAGTCGGACAATAACGTGGGGTGATACACACCTCAAAAGAAGCAGTCCTGTACTCGTCTTGAAATACTATTGACTGGTAAGCAAGCATTTTCGTGTTTATGAATGTGTTAGGAGCAGCCGGGTCACGCTCGAGGACAGCTTTAAAGAGTTGTATGCGACCCGCCACATTCCACGTTACGATACAAGGAAGCGTAAGCTTAGAGAAACGAGGAAGAGGACATAGTGATGTACGCATTGGTACCAAAACAGCCTGCGGCACTGTCGTTTTCGGCTGAAAGAGTGGGGCCGCACTACCCGATGATGAGACTTGCCATGGGTTCACGCCAACGTAGGAGGAGAAAGACGCTGGCAGCGCCGACGTGGAGCTAGTTTGATTGCCTGTCTGCAGGTCGTGGGCTAATGTACACACAGTAAGATAAGGCAAGAAAGCGACGATGACAGGCAAAGCGCACTTTGCAAGTTAGGAAGCGACGAGCTCGACGACAGAGTATTCGAAATCGAGGTGGCGCCTGCAGCAGCAGCGTGTGCACCACTACTGGGTATCAAATTCGAGGTTACACCGAAGACAGGGAGATGTGGTGGCGGGGGCTGGCTTTGTGACATATGAAACTCTGCGCAAGCGGTGGTGGTGGTCGAAGAGAGGGAGACACCGTGTTGGCGTTGCCTTGAGGCTTGGCGCACCGCGCACAATGCCATCACGTGTATCCGAAAATGGAAATCGATAATTTTGGGCGGGGTTTGAAAACCCGAGACCTGACAATGGATGGCTACGTTGCACTTCCTTGAAGTTCCTCCGTCCTCCCATCGTCCCCAACTCCTCCTCCTTCGCCGCCATGCTGCACTAGTCTTCTCGCCCGCAGTGCCCCTCTACTTGTCTGGAAATGCTGCCCCATCTTCTTTGCTCTATACTCACTTGATCTTGCCCAACTTTCCCCGTACCTTTCTCTTCCCCACGCATCCAGCTTCTAATTCCTAGGACACGATGGCTCAGCAAACCGTGCGTCGTAGTCTCTTCATTTCCGACCTTCACTGAATATCTGCTACAGGATCGCGCTGGTCTCAGCCTGCTGTCGCTGTCTATCGCCGCCGCCAGCGCCACCCCCATAACCGTACCCGACTCGCCCGATTCCGTTCTCGACGACACCGACGACGTCTCCGCATACCCCACCGGAGGCGCTTCCAGCAGCGTGGGCAGCCATGGCTCTCACATCCAAGGTCTCGCCGTTCACAACGGTCTCAAGCATCGCCGTCTTTCCTCCGTGGGACAAAGTCGAAAGCGGCACAGCGATGCACGGGAAGCCGCAGCTCGTCCTTCGTATGTGTCCAATCTTCCTGCTCCCGGTTCTTCTTCGTCGTCTTTTCTCGGGTGGGCTTCCACATCGGCTTCAGATCCCTCGCCCGCACGATCTTATACGCCCAGCGCCGTATTTTGGCTCGGTGCTATACTCGTGGGTTTGGCGATGCAGTTACAGATATGTTGCACATGTGCAGCGTCTTTCTTTTGTTGGGTCTGCACCTCCTTTCTCTCTCTCCTTACGTTGTTGTTTTGGTTTACATGCCGGGAGCCGAAAGAGAACGTCGCAATTCCCGGTTTCTCGCCCTCGTTATCTTATATGACGTCCGCCTTCTGACCCCGCTTTACAGACCTGCAGGCCTTCAAACCGCCGCCGCCGCGCTCTCCGCACTGTCTTCGCTGTCCCTAGCGTCTACCTCTCCAGCTCAAGGGCCCGTCACGGCCTCTTTGTCATCTACCTCTGTAGGCTCACTCACGCATGGGATCTCAAGCTCTGCGCCGCACGACGACATGGCCGAGATGGACGTCGAATTCGCGGACGAGAAAGGCGAGGTCACGAAGAGCGGCAAGAAACGCGGCACCCTCTTCACCTGCGAGAGCTGTTCCAAGGTGCGCGTCGTTTCCTTTCCCTTGGCGCGCACGCGTCGCTCATCGTGTTCAGGTCTACCGCCATCCGTCCTGTCTCATCAAGCACCGCTGGGAACACACCCCGCACTGGCGAGAAGCGTCCAAGTTCCTCCTCAGCAAGCACCAACAGGTCCAGCTCATGGAGGTTCGTCTTTGCGCTCCTCCCTCTTCGTTCCAAGTCGCTCACGTCCCCGCCAGGCCGCCGCGATCCTCTCCCATCTCTCCCCCACCTTGGGGGGGTCTTCCCTTCCCGACGACCGCTCCCTCTGGCCTTCCTTCCTCTCCGGTGGTACCCTCCCCGGCGCAGCCGCAACCACGTCGATCCCCATTCCCAAGTCCGCGCCCGCGTCCAGCTCGGTGCCCGCCAAGCCCCGCGCGTCTTCAAGCGGACCCCGCCTGCACGACTACACCGTCCCCGTCCGCGCGAACAGCATCGCCCGCCTCCGCCCGGGCGTCCTCGGCGTCCCCACCGGGCCCAGTCCCACCGCGTTCGAGCCTGCGTCCCGCGTCATGACGCCCTACGCGCACGAGAACGCGACCTCGGCCGTGCCCGTTCCCGGCGGAGACGGATCGCACGGGACGCACCGGTACCCGCCGCGCTACGGCTCGGCAGGAGACGAGCCCTGGAGCGTGTCCTCGTACCCGTCCTCGGGCCTGCCCTCCTCGTCCGCGTCCGCGTCCGCGTTCGCCTGGGCGGAGCGCTCGCCCTCGGTCTCGGTCTCCGGCACGGGCAGCGACGAGAGTGGGTACGTCGACGTTGGGGAGTACGGGTACGGTCGGCGGCGCGTCGGGTTCGGGAGCGGGGACGAGGCTGGGTTCGGGGTGAAGGAGGAGGAGGAGGACAGGGAGGAGGAGGAGGCGGAGGAGGCGGAGTGGGACGGCATGGAGATGGATATGGAGCTTTGATCGGGTGGGGACGGACTCGTGTCTCTCTTGGAAGTGTACTCCCTGTGTACTTAGTATGTATATCTTTACCTCTATGTTTCTCTTTGCTGCCGTTCATATTTTTGGTGGGATCAGGAAGATGCAGTAGTCCGCGATTGCTGACGTCGTGAATGATTGTTGTACTTGGGTGTATCCTCTTCAGTCAATGTCACGGAATCGTAAGTCGTGTTTCAATGGAACTCGAAACCTCCGGCCGATCCACTACTAACCTCCCGTTCCGCCTCCGATCCGTGGTCAAGATAGCTGGTGGACTACACACTTGGGTCCCCCCTCGACACAGTGCGCACTGCGCAAATCGCATGCCAGCATAGGCCATCCTATCTAGTGATCGCTGCAACCGTCGACACAGGCGGTTCGAATGCGCGCGCGCCCAGGCCTCAGGCCTCGAAAACACGAACAGGTAGAGATGCAAGCAGCTACATGTACAATCGGTATACAATCATCCTCGCCTCGCCTACCCTTCTTCTCTGTGTCCTTCCACAATCTGCCTATTCATCCCGATCACGGCTTCGCCCCCCCCAGGGCGCCGTAGTTCACCACGAACCCGGCCCGCGTCGGACTCGGTTTGAGCGGGATTTGCTCCTCGTAGGCCCCGTAGGCCTCGTGCGAGTTGACCATTTCGTCGCCCTCGCCGTCTATCCCGATCTCGTCTTCGTCGAGCAGCGGGAGGTCTTCGCGCGCCCAGCGGAGGAGCTTCGACTCGGATGCGCGGCGGAGGGGCCGCGGGAGGATACGGTGGATGTAGGGGCGGAGGGGTGGAGGTGGGCGTAGGAGGAGGTAGCCTAGGCCAAGGACGCCGGCGCTAGATGGAAAGTGAAGTCAGAGACGGACGAAGGATGGAAACGCGACGAGGGGCCCACAAGGTGCATAGAAGGATAGCCAGTACCGTGCGCGAAGAGGCACGGTCTGTGATGGGATCGCGGAGGAGCTCGTCCTCGGAGGGGGTATGGTCTTCAGCAGGCGGCTTCGAAGGATTCGAGGGCGGCGCGTCGTCCTTCTCGTCTGGCGTGCGGCCAGGCGGCTTGGCTTGTCTGCTGGCGCAGGCGTGTTTGGTGTTCCAGTTGAACGTGTGCGTGCCGTTCCATGTCCACCCGTACGTCGGTTCAGGCTACCAAGGAGGAATAAGACGTCGCGTCGTGAGCGACCCGTACGAGCCAGGACGGGCGGAAGGACGCACGTCTTCGGCCTGCCCGCAGTGGAACGCGACGATGGCGCGCTGGGGCTTATCGACGTAGTACCCGCCATGCATGCGCAGAAGGAGAGGACCTAAGTTGGTGAATGAATGGGTGAGTGGAGACCCGTGGGTAGCGAAGGCACGCGGCACGCACGCGGCTGGCTCTCGTGCGAGGCTTCCCCTTCGAGCACCCAGATGCCGAAGTTCTCTCTCTGGGGTGCGGAATCGGCTGTGAGGCCGTGCGAGTGAGGTCCGTGCGAGGCGAGCGAGCCGTTGGAGACGACGGGGATGAGCTGGGTGATGCGCGGGGCTTCGAGGCGGTGGTCGGGGCGGCGGTTTATGGCTGTGGGTTTTGGAGTTAGAGGTGCGTTATCGAATCGCCTCAAGGAAAGCGCGAGTGCGCGGAGAAATGCTAGGGAGAAGCTCGAGTGCGCGGCCTTTACGGGAGGCCGTGTGCCTGCCTCTCCAGACGAGATAACTGGAAGGCGCCTGGGCCCCCCTTGGGCGGACAGCGTCCACTGGGTGCGCCGCCCACGATGAAGGGGAGAAAGGTGGAATACTCACTGGTCATGCACACCCAAGTCCCATCGGGACACTAGAGCACGCACGAGCTTCAATTTGGTGAACCCGCAGACAGGCTGAAGCTACGCACCTGTTCATGTTCGGGCAGCGTCATATTGCGTTTCAAAGGACCGTCAAGGCCGATCCTGTACTGCACGTACGTTTCGGTCGGCGGGGTCGGGTACTTGAGATGAATCGACCACTCGGCGGCCTTTTTCGACTTGAAAAGCGGGCAGAGGTCGTAGCTGTTTTCGCCGATCGCGAATCGACATTGAGAGGCGAGCGTGGAGAGCCGTGTCGAGGGGGAGGAGCTTGCGTTGACGGAGACGAAGCAGGCGACGCTCAGGATGCAGAAGATCGTCCAGTGGAATGTGGCGGACATCGGCGGCGACGGTACAGCGGGGGGGCAGGCTGCAGAGGTCGTGGTGGGGAAAGACGGCGAAGAGACATGGAATAGACCAAGATATAGGTTTGATATGATATGCTATCAGAAGGAAAGGGTATTTTGAGCGTCTAACGGGGGAAATGTGGGGTATTGGGAGTCCGATGTCTGTTCCTGGCCACCTCCCATGTTTTTGTCACGCTTTTTGCCCTCGTTCTCCTCCTCCTCGTCAGCTGGTATGTTTTGATGCGTATCAGGGCAATATATATGGACTAATTTTACGTTCGGTATCCTGGTTCTACGTAAGGGACACCTCGCAAGCTTCGTGGAGCCAATTTTTCTCCAGGAGACAGCGTATTTGGTCTCGACCCGCAGTTGCCAAAAGCGTCGCATTTTTCTCAGAGCACGCATCGTTGGCGAGAATGCACGTATGTGGTGTTCATGAGGTGGTGGTCGGTATGTCGCCCGTCCCTCGTCCCAGCACGCCGTGTCTTACCACGTCCCGATCGCGCGCAAACGCAGCGAAATGTTCTTGCGATCTCCCGACGGTCCCGAAGGGCGTCGCGGCCCGTTGCTCGTCAAAACGCGGTCAGGCATGGTCAGCCTGGTCAGGCGCGTGGTCCCCAGGGCACGAGGATGAATGAAATCGCGCAAAGTCCTCGGCTCGCCATACATAAAGCCAAAGGCCCTGGACGGTCGAGCGCGTCCAACCTAACCCACCCCCCGGTCACGCGAATTCCCTCATGGTTGCTTCGTCCCAGGTTTCCTCTCGCACCGCGTCCACTCTCGCCGCGGACGACGGCGTGGACCTCCAGTGGCTTGACGGCAAGGCCCCGTCCACCACCATCGCCGGGACGGCATTCGGCGTGCCATGGACGAAGGGCTCGGTCGACATCACGACGTCCATAGCTTTGACGTCCTCGGATGGAAAGGGTGTCCCGGTGCAGACCTGGCCTTTGGCATAGTGCGTGCACCTTCAAGTTCTGCTTCGCGCGTCGTCCTGTCGCTAACCCTTGTCCAACCAGTTGGCCTGACGGAAGCTTGAAGTGGACCGGCCATGCTCTGCCGAGCGCCGAAGGCCTGAGCGATTCCTACCATCTAGCTCCGGGCGAGCCCACGGAGCCCTCGTCACCGGTCAACGTTAGCGATGCCAACGACCAATTCACGGTTACCACAGGCTCGTTCACAGGTAGTCCAGCCGCCAGCGACATCCTACCCATTGCTCAACCTCTCCCGTAGCCGTGTTTAACAAGACAGGCTCCACCCTCATCGACAGTCTCCAACTGAATGGCCAGAGCAAGGGCAGCGGAGGCCAACTCGTGGTGCACGTCCAGAATGCCCCCGACGAGCCGGAGCTCACGGGCGACAAGCCTTCCGTCGTCGCCCTGACCGGTCAGATCGACACCGTCAATGTTGAGCAGGACGGTCCCGTCCGTGCCGTCATCAAGGTATGCCGCCATGCATCCTTGCATACGCACATACCGCCTTCGCTGACGCGTTTTTGCGTGATCAGTTCACGGGAAAATACCAGGGCGACGGGCACGCCGCGTTCCTGCCCTTCAGCGTGCGCTTCTACGTCTCATCCGGCGCCACCGCCGTGCGCATGGTTCACTTTTTCATCTACGACGGTGACCAGAACGCCGACTTCATCAAAGGCCTGGTAAGCCCCTCCCCGTACCCTCGACGCCCCCCCCGTCCTGAACTTCACACCAGGGCCTGACCTTCACCGCACCCCTCTCCGACGAGCTCTACAACCGCCACGTCCGCTTCGTCACCGCAGATGGCGGCATCTGGGGCGAAGCCGTGCGCGGCCTATCCGGTCTCCGACGCGACGCGACGGCCGCGGTGCTCGACCCGCAATTCCAAGGCCAAGCCGTGCCCGACATCTCCACCTGGCCGACCACGGTCTCCTCCGAGGTCACCATGCTGCCCGTCTGGGCCGACTTCACGCTCGACCAGCTCTCCCCCGCGCGCTTCAGCATCGCGAAGCGCACCGACGCCGGCCGCAAATCCATCTTTTTGACCAACGCGGGCTTCGGGGAGCGCGCGGCGGGCGTCGGGTATGTGGGCGGGGCGAACGCGGGCGGCGTAGTGTTTGCGCTGCGTGACTTTTGGCAGAAGGCGCCGACGGGGCTGGACATTCGGGGCGCGGGCGGGGACGCGGCGACGGTGACGGTTTGGGCGTATAGTCCTAGGGTGAGCATCCCTCGTAACCGCCGAAGGTAAACCGACGCTGACCATCCGCGAACAGGCGCAAGCGATCGATATGCGGCACTATGACGTCGTCGCGCATGGGGTATGTGTATTGGATTGGCTGCGAGACGACGGAGCTGACGGTCTTGGGCATTAGCTCGACTTGACATACGAAGACGTGGGCGATCCGGACCCTAACCCCGTACGCAACCGATGGCTGTTTGTCTCTGAGAAGGGTGCTGATGGCAGCTTTAGTCGGGCGTTGGCCGCTCCTACGAGATCACGCTCCAAGTCCAAGCGAACACCCCGTCGCGAGGGGACCTGGCTACGCTCGCCTCTATGCACGTTTGTTTTCAGCCTACCTTCTCGTGGACGAACATCTGAAAATTCTCGACAAATAGACCAAGGTCCCTCAAGTTGTAGCCTCACCCGAGTTCTACGCGTCCCACAACCTGTTCGGCGGTTTCTGGTACGCGTATTCTTTTCCTCCGTTTCTATCGCCAACTTGCTAATGATTTGTGGCCAGGTCTTTGCCTTCGGATAAGGCTCCGACCATCGAAAAAGCCAAGAACGACTTGTTGGATTTCTATGTCGCGGTATGTGGATTTGATGCCAACCTTTCGTACTCCTGGATTTACCTGCTGTTGGTGTCTTGTCAGGAAGTCGACCAACGTCAGTTCTATGGCTTCTGGGACTATGGCGACGTCATGCACACCTATGGTACGCCTCATCCCTCGTCCATGTACCGATGTCAGTCATTGATCCAATGTTTAGACCAAACTCGACACACCTGGCGGTACGACGTTGGTGGATACGTGCGTCTCCTTTCTTCGTCCCTTTGCCTTAGTCCGGTGCTGATGTGACTTCTTCAAGGCTTGGGACAATGGCGAGCTTGGTCAGTCAGCTCCTCGTCTACCCTCCCAACTCGTGCCCTTCTGCTGATACTTCTTGTTTGTTCCAGGTACAGACCTCTGGCTTTGGGTTTCGTTCCTGCGCACCGGCCGCGCCGACATCTTCCGCATGGCGCACGCGCTGACACGACACCTTTCCGAGGTTGACTTCCACCACACGGGGCCCTTCGCGGGCCTGGGCAGCCGGCACCACGTCACGCACTGGGGCGACGGCGCGAAGGAAGCACGCGTGAGCGACAGCACGACCAAGCGGCCTTTCTACTATCTTACCGGTGCGTGCTTCACCATTGCCAGTTCGAAAATATACATGGCTGATGGCTTTGGTTGTATAGCGGACGAGCTTCTCGGCGACATCATGGAATATTCGCTTCAAGCTGACCAGACACTGCTCACCTGGGAGCCCCTCCGCAAAGTCCTCCCGCTCCCGCCCCAGGCCCCGACGCGTTTGCGCATCGGGCCCGACTGGACCGCGCTCGCGGGGAACTGGTTTACGCAGTGGGAGCGGACGAACGACTCGAAGTGGCGCGACAGGATCGAGCTCGGGATGGTAAGTGCTCTGTCTGCTCAGTGTTGTGAGCGCTGACTGACGAATAGGGCGGGTGTGCACATTGCAGAAAGATATCGGGGCGCTCCAATACGGATTCTTTACGGGCAACGCGGGCGCAGTGGGCTTCTTCCCCGACACGGGCCATATGATCGACGAGGGCGGGGAAGGGACGGGAGTGTGCGTCTTTTCCCGTCCTTGCAGGCATACCAAAGTACTGACATTGGACGTTGGTGGCCCAGGTATCACTTGGAGCTCATCTTCGGAGGAGGCGAGTTCATCGTGGAACTCCTGGATCTCATCAACGTCCCCGAGTTCGAAACCACTTTCCTCAACTTCTGCAAGCTGTACAATGCGACCAATGCCGAGTGAGTTCTCTGTGCCCCTCGCGCGGCGTGCATCCGTGGTCCTGACGGTTTGGTTTGCAGCCAGGTTGCGGTATACGGGAAGAGCTTCAACTCCGCAAAGACATTCCCACAGGTAAGCGTCCCTTGGTCAAAAAGCTCGGATGTGAGGTATATGATATTGCGCTTCAGTATTACGCTAGATTCCAGGCGTACGCCGGTGAGTGATATCATCCCATGCGCCTTCTGTCGTTCAAGGTTGACGCCTTGACATGGTCATACAGGCAAACGCCTAAACGACGATACTATCAAACAAGCTGCATGGAACGTCATCAATGCCACCACTGTGGGCGTGTGGCCGGCCGCGACGCAGGTCAGCGGGACGGACGTGGTCAATCCTATCAACGAGGTACTATCCTCCGCCTATACTTGGATGTTCGAATGCTGACTTCTTACGCGATGTGCGATAAAGATTGTGAACTTGAACACGAACGACTCGGCACAGTTCTCGTTGGCGCAGTACGGTGTGCTCGCGTTGGCACCGGATCAGGCTCCCACAAGCTTCGTTGAGACTATGCTGGACGATGTCACTATCACGGGCCCGGACCCTGGGGAAAAGGGATGGTCGAAGAGGGAGGAGTCTGTCGCAGAGACGTCCTCCGTCGTGGTCGTCAAAGGGAAGAAGACTAGTTTGTGGAGGCGAGCGCTGTGTATGATGTGAGGCATGCCGGCGCTGTGGTATAACTTATGTGTGAATATTTTGTATCGGGTGGCCCGGATAGAGCCCTTTTCATCAGGATTCGAATGGTTGACAAGGGTCGCACGCTACACGGTGGAAGATAAAGCCTGAACTCGAACACCACTCCTTCCCAAAAGACACACTGACTACGCATGGACCCAAAAGATATACGCATATGACCCCCGTTTCCCACCGAATCTCTCGTCTCATTCAAGAATCGGCGGCGGTGCACCGCTCCCTGCAATGATCTGCACGCCCTTGCTCGTCACGTCATCCACCGTCAAGAAGACCGTCGCCGGCCCAGGCGGGTACACGCGCCCGCTGGGCGGCATCGTGAACGTCAGAGACTCGCGATCCTGCGAGACTGTCGCGTCCATGAACACCAGCCGTGCGCTCGAGTGGAATGCGTGCGACGAGAAGCCGAGGTCCATCAACGAAACTTCCCAGCCGCGACCGTTCGTGAGTGCCGCTTCGACCGAAATGCGAACACGAGATGCTCACCTTGGACCTTGGACGCCTGCAGCGAGCTCGGGATCGTGATCGGCACCGTTACCTGCTCCCCAAACCCGACCTTGGCCGGCAGGCTCCCGAGCGTGGGCCGCTCGACAAACATGAATGGCGGGTCGAGCGTCTCGACCCTGAACTCGCTGGGGAATTTTATCCCGGGGCCGGGAAGCGTCGCATTCCCGTTCGGATTGCTGCCTGCTATGAGGAAATTTCCCTGGGGCGTGAGCGTGACGCTCGAGTGGTACATTCGTGCGATGTCCGACGTCGGCATGTCCTCGTTGTTGATGCGCTGTCCGAGCGGGAGATCCGGCGTGTACAACGACGGCGTCCCCACGGGGTGGTCCGCGTTCGAGTCCCCGATGGCATCGGATACCTGAGCGAGCGCGGCGAAGCCCGTGCGTCCGCCGTTCGTGATGAGCACTTGGCCGTTGGGGAGATGCACCATCTCCGGCATCGTGCGCGGCTCGAGCATGTGTTCGACCTCCCAGCCCTTCGCGATGCCCTCCTCCGTGAGCGTGATGCGGCTGCACTGCGTTGTTGCGGGGGTCTGAGAGGACAGGTTCGCGGGCGGGACGGTGTCGGTCTGGGTGCCGCCACAGATGAGCACTTCGGGAGTGTAGTCGGGCGGAGAGAGCGGGAGGAGGATGCCCGAGCCGTCGATCGGATTGGTGACGCGGACGTTGTTCGGGATGTCGGGGAGGATGGTCTCGGTGTTGGCTTCGACGTCGTAAATGATGGACTGGTTGTTCGCGACGATGAAGACTCGCCCGTCGGGTAAGGCGAAGCCCCTGAAGAAAATCGTAAGTATATTGGGTGATACTAATGAAGATAGACAAAAACGCCGTACCTGGGGAACAAGTTTGAAGGCAAACTCCTCTCTAAGAAAGCCGACGGCCGCACGACACCGTTGTCTTTCGGTGGGAAGAATTCAAATGTATTCTCTGGGTCGATGTTGTAAAATGCCGCCTCCTCATGAGTGCCTGTGCTTTGGGGATTAACGCGGTCAACTGTTACCTGCGAATGCGTACGTACCGCCAATGATCATAAGACTACCGTCGAAAATACGGACGGAAGACGGGTACCAGCGCGGGGAAGCGAGTGTGAGTGTCTTCGGGTCCTCGAAGAGTGTACAACCGTCGCCGGAAGGAGAATCACAGGGCTCGAAGATGCGAATGGCGTTGTTTCCAGGCAAGATTCCCGGATTCCCTGGGAATCCCTTCTCGTCACCACCGATGCTGACCTATATACCGCGCAAAGAGACACAGTGAGCTACATCGCTTACAGCGAACTACACATTTCGCCGCCATACCATGCTCCCATTACTGATCAGGGCACCAGTAGCGCAAAACGAGTTGGTCAGCACGTCGATAGCTTTGACAGTGCTCGTCTCTAGATCCCAGAGAGCACCCCAGGCGGAGTGGTTGTTGATCTGCAATGGGTCGTTGCTGGCACCTGTTCATGCTGATGTTAGTCGATGCGACCCACCAAATGAAGAAGAAACTGTGACCTACGGTCGAACATAAGGACGAGCGACGGGGACACGACGATCGCCTCCAACGCGACGATTCCGGAGCGGGTTTGTTTTAGGTCGAAACGCCATTGTGGCGCGGTAGGCGCGGCGAGAACGAGAGCAGGGACCACAGAGAGGAGAATTCGCGACCACATCGTGAGTATTTTTTTGCGGGCGAAAGCTGAGACTCCACCGACGTACCCTCATCGTTCAAATACACGTTCTATGAGAGAAAAACAGCACGGACGTTTGAGGTTCTGTGGGATGCCGGCCACATAAAATGCCCTTTTTCGACATCCTTGGCCTGGGTATGAGTTCGAGGTGGGTATCAAAGAGGGGTACAAGGTGTACTGAGCCCTGTCAGTTGACGTTTCTGTGGGAGATTCACGGCGTTAGTTCACGTACAAGTGAGGCAATTACATGTGACTACAGAGCGGAGAAAGGTATGCGTACTCACGGGTATCTTCTATCTATCTTCCATATTCGACAACTTGGAACTTCAGTAGACTCGGAGTTCAAGGCAGAGAGTTTCCAAGCTATAGAAGGCGGAATACCGATAGCTATGCGCCCTTTAGACTCGACCCGGTTCCCAAGGGCGGGATAATGGTGCTCCACTGGGGTTGGAAACAAGATCTCTACCGACATATCGGGTCACGGAAGATCCTGAAGTAGCTGGTATAGATTGTAAGACGCGCTGATTCATCCATACGTAGGGGGCGTGGGCAGAGTGAAAGCAATGAGGGTGACCGTGACGGCGACTCGCGCCGAGCGTAAGAAATTGCCAAGAAAAAACAGGACCCACGCGCCGCAGGAAACGTGACTGGGCTGTACCGCACACGTGACTTACCATTCGGTCGCACGCGACAACATAAGAACTCGAGGTTCAGGATATCTCTCTTACTCATCAGCGTCCACATAAGTGGATAACGCGTCAGATGTACCTAATAGCACCTCTCCTTCACTGCGCGGCGACATGGCTGACCCACACGAAGAACACTGACTTTATCGCGCCCGGCCGGTCGAATGTCCAAGTTCCAACGGAGGGTGCGCTGTATGGCTCACACTTCCTGTCTCCCTCTAAAATTTGTTTGCGACTTCTCGCCGTCAAGGAAGCTACTGAAAGGGCCCAACACAAGCAGATCCAATCAGCCAACCCGAGCGTGCCCAACACCCCGCATGTTCCACGTTCCGACGCCGATTATGGGGGCTGCAACATGCATGCTTGCGTCGACTGACAGAACTAGAGCAGTAAGATCCGCGCTACCAGTTGGTCATAGGCTGTGCACAACATGTCCGGTAGTCACTGGGCCAGCCTCGTGAATACAGAACGTACGTATCGACAGCTTTTGTCTATTTTGTTGGTGGCGTACATAAATGGGAGCCCAAGCTCCTGCCGATGCCATGTGTTACGCTCTGCAGCGATAGCCTTAGCTTCTTTGGGGTACGAATTGGATAGATCAAAAGCATCGTGAGCTTGATATCAACTAAGTAAAGCTCAAGCGTCGCAATTCGGAGTCAGACGTCCCCTTCAGCCCCATGCCGCCGTCGTACTGCACACACGGTCAGGACCATCGCCCGGGTCAGCACACGCGAAGATAAGAAACGAACGCGCAAGCGGGTATTCACCTGTAGTTTACGATCAGCTGCTCTTCCACCGCGAAGGCCTGGATACGGACGGGCATGTCGTCAGTCAAAAGAGCTCTAGCTCACAGCCTCGTCCGCGGCGCGGAAGCGTGAACCGCGGCACCTGCCTTGTACAAGTTCGCCACCGTGTCGTCTGGCGCGGGCGAGAAGGCAAAGTTGATGTACGTGTGCTAAGTATGCAGGTCCGTCAGCTGTCGCCAGAGTCACACGGAAAGAAGGAGAAGAGGAGGAGGGGGACGCCTGACCAGGGGCTCGTCCGCTTTCCACCGCAGCTCTTTCCGCAGAAAGACGATGACGGCCTGGAACCGGTTCGACGTCGTGATCTTGAACAGGTTTTCCTTCATGATGGGCGCGTTCCCGATGGCCTTGAAGCGCACGCGGACTGTGTCACCGGTGCGCGCGCGATCGAGGGCGAGAATGGACGGGAGGAGACGACGTCAGTTCGTGATGCTGGGACGGAAACCGAGGGTAGCGTGACCGTCGACGAGCACCTTTTGTGGTGTCCTTGTATTTGGTGTAGGTTTCGAGCGCCCGCATTCCGTCCTCCAGCTCCGAGTCGAGGCCCTCCGTCCCTAGGATCGATGCGAGGGTGGGCCGGCTTCGCGGACGCGCGGTGGCGAGGGAGGTACTGGCCATTGTATCGGGAGTGCACCCTTGACGTGGTTCGTGGTCGTGGTCGTGGTTGGAAGCAGAACGGCGTGGGTGGGTCCGGTGTCAGGCCGTGCGAAAATGAAGTGCAGGCGGCGGCTTTGGGCTGAGTCGGGGGCGATTGAGTGCACGCCGTGACTGGACTTGCGGCGTGTCACGGTGAGGGAAAACCAGATATATAGATTGGCTTCGATATGGAGAGGTTACGTGGGTGTGAGTGCATACATGACGTCTACTGTCCCGACCAGGATGAAGGCGCGCAAAGGCGATTCAGCAGGCGTACGGCGGACAGAAACGAACAGGGGGGGGAGAGGTTCGAGTTCAAGCTTAGGCCTTCTTGACCATCATGAGCGCCATCGGCCATTCGACGTCGATGAACTCGGGATCGCCGTGGTCTTCCTGTGCCGTTTTCTCCTTGAGCGTGCGCCAAAAGCGGAACGCAATGTCCCCGTCGGGGTTCTGAGCGTCGTCCGGGTACCGCTCGAGGTAGGTGTGCAGGGAACTGAAGGTGCGGAAGTACGCCAGGAGATCGTCCCACGTCATGCGCTTGCGCAGGATCACGGGGCGCGGGTCGGGGAGGGAGGGATAGTGGGGGCCTGCGTGCCGACGGGCAGAAATCAGCCCCGACGACAGCGAGAGAACGGATGCTTCGGCTGGACTACTGGCCTGTGAAGAAGACGTGCTCCCATTGCGTGAACTTGTCAGGGAGGACGTCCGTCGCCTTGGGCACGTCCGCGAAATGCCTTTCCAAGATGGAACGCCCGGGCTGCTGCCAATGGGGGCCGAGCGACCGCGCCGGATCGGTGCCGTTGGCGTAGTCGGAGATGAGAGGCGTCAGGTTGGGGAAGCGGCTGAGGCGGAACTCGGAGTATCCCTGGAAAACGACGGTCTGTTCTTTGGCACGAGAGCGGACGGAGGGAGACACGCACCCAGAACGCCGCCGTGCCGTCCTTGCGGAGGACGCGGGCGAATTCCGGCCAGGCTTTGTCCCAGTTGAACCAGTGGGCGGCTTGGGCTACGGGCGATGTGAGCTAGACTTGTCACGGCGAGGAGGGGGAGAGGGAACGTACCGGCCACGATCAGATCCACCGAGCCGTCCTCGAGGAAGGGCAGCTCTTCCGCGGAGGATTGCACGAACTGCACCTGGTTCGCCCCGCTGATGTCGGTCTGCGCGAGCGCGGCGCGCGCCTTCTCGATCATGCTCGCGCTGGGGTCGACGCCGACGACGCGCTTGAACGTGGTCAGTTCCGTCGTCGCCTGGCCTGTGCAGTATCGACCGTCGGCTACATGATTAGGAAGGGAGACGGCAAGGAACTACGCACCGGTGCCGCACCCCAAGTCGACGGCGGTGTCCCATTTGGCTCCGCGTGTCTTCTCGTGGTACTGGAAGACGAAGTCGTACAGTTGGCGGGGGTAGGTGGGGCGTGCGGCGGCGTAGCGGGCGGTGTTGAAGGTTGCTTTGCCGAATGTCGCCATGATTTCGGATGATTTCTCGACGGGGTTGGCGTGGGTGTAGGTGGCTGGAGAAGGAGCTCGCTGACGGATGCGACGAAGGTAGGTGAGATACTCGACGTCCAACGTCACCAGCTCTTCCGATGGCGACTCATCTCACCGTCGGGAGCACGTGCTATGATTGAACATAAGTCTAGCTATCGCGCTCGAGTTCAGAAGATCCTTCAGAAATAGACAACGCATCGGTGCTGCATTCTTAGCGCGGAAGGATGTGTGTGTCGGAGACTCAGGGAAGACAGGATGTTGGTGGGTTTGGAGTTTCGAACCGGATTATTCTACTATCCCACGGTTATCTGGGACACATTGTTCCGACAGCGGCTACTATAAGCAAAGAGTGTAATTGCAGGCTATGCGACGAGAAGATATGCAACGGAAATATGGGACACGACAGCGTAAGTACGGCTGCGTGTATGCAGATAAGTAGATAGATGTGATGACAAACAGGAGCGATATGTATGCGACAGAACAACCCAGAAACTCGACAGTGGCACCCAGTACCACACCCTTCACATTACAGTCCTGAGACCTTCTAATAAGCATTGTCCGAAACACCCGCGAGAGCTGAAGATTCGCGTATAACAGATCGTGAAAACACACCGACAAAGCCGTGAAAGACAGCGGCCGTCTCGAGGGCAGGGCATCGGAACCTCGCCGCCGAAAAAAAAAAAAGCAACGATCAGTTGACGGAAAGCTCGGCGAGCATGCTGTCCTTCCCGCGCCGGACCCACTCCTCGGGCGTCAGCCGCTCGGCGGTGTCTCTGTGCGAGCTGAAGAGCGAGTCGTTGAAGATGGAGAAGGCCCAGTCCGCCGGGTTCGGTGCGGGCGTGGCGGTGATCGCGCGGAGCTCGTCGCCTGAGGGAGGAGGTGAGGAAGAAAGCGGACGGGAGGGGGAAGCGAACGTACGGATGATGTTGTGTGTAAAGTGGTCCATGTTCTGTGAGAGGACGGGGTGATGAGCGCGGATGCCTACGAACAGAGATGGAAGAGACTGACGAGATCGTTCTTGTCGTAGCCTTGGATGCGAGGAGAGGGTCAGATACCTGGCACTGATGATACATCTGTTGAGCACGCACCAAAGGGATCTGGAAAGGACGGAGTCAGTTCGGAGCACGATCACGATCGGACGGGCGACTCACTCTCGATCTCTTCGCCGGCAACGAGGAAGCCGAAGAAGATGAAGCTCTGGAAAAGCGGTTGGAAAGGCTGGGACGCAAGTGCGGTGAAACGGGGTACGAACGGCGATGGTGGTCCCGGGGATGGTGAGCCATCTGAGACTCAGCCACAGCTGGAACGGCTGCGAGCGACGACCCCTCCCGTAAGCCCGTGATCGCGCGCCGTCGACAAGAAGAGGAACGCACCAGCACGAAGCAGTACACGAGCGTCACAGCCCACAGATGGATTGAATACCTGCCCGGACCCATCAGGAACAGATGACGACGACATGTCCATCATGCTACGCACGAGAAGGGGATGGGCGTGGTCAGGATGCGCTCCAAGCCGGTCAGCGCGTCGACGAGCTGGGAGATGGTGTTGATGAGCGTGGCTGGGTCGCGATCAGGATGAGGCATGCCGCGGTCAGGAACAGGGAGGACGGACTGGTGGTGGGGGGGTCGATGGCCTTGCGCGCCTGCAGGGCGGCGACGTACGAGCTCTGAGGCCAACCGGGTCAGCCATGCATCGCTCCGCGAACGCGAACAAAAACCCCCGCGCGCGGCGCCGGCGAACGCACCAAATACAGCGATATCTCGTGCGGCAAGTTGTGCGTGACGGCGCGGCTCCGCAGCTTCGCCCGGAGCCGGGCGCCCTTCTTGCCCTTGACGTCCTTGCCCTTCTTGGTGAGGAAGTGCACGAGGAGCGAGAACGGGAAGACGTCGAAGTACGAGAACTGGGGCGGGTTGCGCGCGGGCAGGAGGTAGTCCTCGACGTTCCCGATCGAGTCCATCGCGCTCCGGGCCTGCATGCTCTTCCGGGTGCTCGAGGGCTGGTACTCCTCCTGCTCGCGCCGCTCGCGCGTCGGCGGGAGCGAGTTGAGGAACTGGAGCTTTTCGGACGCGGCGGCGGGGCCGCTGGCGGTGGCGGGGAGCGGCAGGTGGGGCGCGGAGGCGGCGGCGGAGCCGAGGACGGGGCTGAGCTGCGCGCCGCGACCGCCGTCGGTGGAGCGCGTGGGCCGGTGGCGGGAGATGGAGCCGTGGCCGGTGCTTCGGGACGTGCGGCGGTCCATGGAGGGCGCGCGGACGCGCTGCGCGGTGACGGAGGTGGGGGAGAGGGGTGGGGGAGAGGGGTGGGGAGCTGGGGGCCTCGGTGTGGTGGAAGTCGGTGACGGAGGGCAGGCCGGCGGGGAGGGCGTAGGCGGGGAGGAACTTGACGAGGTGGTAGAGGTCGACGTAGTAGATGCCTTCCTCGCCGCGGAGGTAGTGCTTGACGGCGACGGCGAAGGCCTCGACGAGGTTGACGACGGTTTTCTTCTCGACGAGGACGCGGGCTTTGACTTCCTCGGTCGACATGCCTTCCTTGCCCATAGGCATAGTTTCTGTAGCGGGGTGGGGGGCGTTAGCGTCGTCTTCAACGCAGACGAGGACAGGAATCGTAAAATCGATATTAAAGGTACCGTGTGCCACACGTGGCGCTCGGGTAGGAGAAGACTGGCACGTCGAGGCTTGGTCGAGGCGCACGGTTGTCGAGAAATAAAGCGATGGGATGAGGAGAAGCCTCGAGGGCTGTGACGAGATGGAGAGAAGAAGGGGTGTATAATGAAAGAAGGGAACCGAGGCGGAACCCACCTGGAACATGGATCCAGATCAAGCGCACGAACGTCCTGCTCGCGAGGATGATCTGCGACCAATACCTCCTCCCCTCGTTGTACCGCTCGAAACTGGACGTGGTCCTGTACGAAATGACGAAACCGAGGACGGTACCCAAACTGCGGGGCGTCTACGTCAGCCACCTCTCACCAATCGGGAAGAGGGGGGGCGTACACGGTGAGCAAAGTGGGCGAGATACCGAGATTGAAGGTCGTGGCGCTGATGACGGACACGGCGGTCGACCAGGCAGCAAAGAAGATGAGGATGTGCCAGCAGCGGAAAAGCGCCGTGGCTAGGACTGCATTGATGAAGGTCGGCCAGAATCTGCCAGGGCGGGCGAAGGGGTCGGGCGAGCCGATGCCTGCGAGGTGGACCTCCTTGTCGTCGTGGGAGTCGTCTTGCATGGCGGCCAAAGGAAAGGGGAGGGAAGAAGAAATAGGAGGCGTGAGTTCGCCGTGAGGGTTTTTAACGAGGAGGAGACCCGCCGGCGGGAGGACATATGTACTGCGAGGGACCTGATTTTCCCGTGAGCGTGGGCCTGGCCTGAGCGCTTCCGCCTGATCAACTGGTCGTTGCCCTCGCGCCCCGGAGAAGATTTGACTTGGCATCGGGGCAGCTGGCAACGGGGTGTTCAACAGATCCCACAAAGAAACGTGTTGTGGGTAGGGCTCATAGCATTATACACCTCCGGTACGATGGCGTAAGTTCGTACATTCGACTAACAGCAAGCACGTTGAGATGATATTCTGTCACTTTGCTACAGTGCCCCGGCGCTCAATCTAGTACTAGTACTTGTGTACAGTACACAGCAGAAACCAAGTTAGCAGGCTAACGGGCCGTTGTACACCGTTAGTACAACCGTTTACGTGATCCACCCAATAAGTACTGTACAGTGCTACTAAATGCAACAACCATAGATACAATGGATGGCGGAGGAAACCCCGCTTGATACAGTGAAAAGGAAGGGTTTAGCATAAAGGCTATCGACACAGAATTGTCCAGACGCTGATCAGCCGACGGTCAGTGCGGCGAGCATACGCTCCCGACCCCGTGCGACCCATTCCTCCGGCGAGACGCATTCGGCGCTCGCGTGCGACGTGAATATACGGTCATTGTGCGCGGAAAAGATCCAGTCCTCGGGATTCGGCGGTGGCCTGGAGGTGATTGCACGGAGTTCCTCGCCTGAAAAGATTTCGGGCAGTGTGGACGGTGAGCGCGGGGGAAGGGCCAGATGCGACGTACGAATTATATTATGCGTGAAGTAATCGAGATTCTGGGAGCGGCCGATAATGAGCGTGACGGCGCTGAATAGGAAGGGGGGACTGACGAGGTCGTTCTCATCGTATCCTGAGAAGCGGAACAGAAGTTATTCGAAAAAAAGGTCAACACGAGTAGGACTGGCACGGACCGAAAGGGTCTGAAAAACCAACAGCTTCAGCTAGAGCTTGAAAATCCGGAGTCGCTTACTCTCGATCTCTTCGCCTGCAACCAGGAAACCAAAGAAGATCATGCTCTACAGGCCGCAGTCTTCGTCAAATAGGAGGGATATATGGTCATTGCGGTGAGGACGGACCGCGATTATTGTGCCAGGGATCGTGAGCCATTTGAGGGTCTGCCACAGCTGAAAGGGCTGCGAGAAAACGGACTCTGAGGGTCTACAATCAAACCTGTGGCGGTAAAAAGCGGACACCAACCAATACGAAGCAATAAACCAGGGTTACCGTCCACAGATGGATGGAGTACCTGACCAACGACGACGTCAGAAGCAAACGCAGTGACCACGGGTCACTGCACCGACGAGAGGGGGATCGGCGTGGTCAGAATACGCTCCAATCCGGTGAGGGCATCGACAAGCTGGGAGATTGTGTTGATCAGCGTAGCTGGTCCAATTCACGGTCAAAACACGAGCTTTCGCGGACAGATGGTCGAAGAACGGACTGGTGGTCGGCGGGTCGATCGCCTTGCGCGCCTGCAACGCGGCAACGTACGAGCTCTGGCGGCGGGAGGCGCGGTGTCAAGCCCACCGCGAAAGGTCATGAGTACGTCGAGCGACGGACCAAGTAGAGCGATATCTCATGCGGCAAGTTGTACGTGACGGACGGCAGGTTGGCGGGTCTCATGCGGCGAGAGGACAGGTGCCTGTTCAGCGAAAACGGGGACGCGTTGAGATAGGAGAATTTTGGCGGGTTCCGCGCCGGGAGCAGGATGTCTTCGACGTTATCAACAGGCGCCGTCGCGGCGCGTGCTTGTGCGCGCGCTCGGCTGCCTGCCTGAAGCAAGGTCTGCTCCTCGCCGGCGGGCGAGGGAGGGGGGATGAGCTGCAGCTTCTCGGACGGGACGGCGCTGGTTGCGGGGAAAGGAAGATGAGGCGCAGCGGCAGCGGCCGATGGCATGATGGTGTTCATCTGTGGGACGTGCCCACCATCGACGGTGCGTGCGGGGTGGTGGTGCTCGGAGGCCGAGCTGCGCCCGACGCTTCGGGAGGACACAGTTCGGTCCATCGAGGACGCGGCAACGCGGGTGGCGCTGTCTTGCGTCGCGGCGGATTGGGCGTGGAAGTCTGTGACGGAGGGGAGGCCTGCGGGAAGGGCGTAGGCGGGAAGGTGCTTGACAAGGTGGTAGAGATCGACGTAGTAGATGCCTTCTTCACCGCGTAGGTAATGCTTGACGGCAACCGCGAATGCCTCCAGGAGATTGACGACTGTCATCTTTTCGACGAGCACGCGCGCCATCGGGTCTTCTTCTGATACGCCCTCTTGGTTTATCTGCATCGTCTCTGTCGGAGAAATGTCAGGATAAGAGGGATGAAAGTAGGAATCGGGTCGGAAGTGAATCAAACTCGTGCTCGTGTTGCTACATGGTCTGCACGTGTAGCTCGCGTTACAAGAAAAGGGTAAGGTGTTAACAGCGGAAGAAGTGGAAAAATGGGGGTGTTGGAAAGGAAAGTACTGGAATGGGTGAAGAGGAGAAGGGGCGTCGTCGGTGAGAGGAGAAACATACCTGGAACATGGATCCAGATCAGGCGCACGAACGTCCTGCTCGCTAACACAATCTGCGACCAGTATCTCCTCCCCTCATTGTATCTCTCGAAACTCGAGGTGGTCCTGTAAGATATCACAAAGCCTAGGACGGTTCCTAGTCTGCGGCATCCCTCGGGTCAGAAGCCACAGCGCAAACCGGGAAACGACGATGGCGCACACCGTGAGCAGCGTAGATGCGATACCGAGGTTGTAGGTCGTCGCGCTGATGACGGAAACGGCGGTCGACCACGCAGCGAAGAAGGCGAGGATGTGCCAACAACGAAATAGGGCGGAGGCGAGCGCTGCGTGAACTCCGGGCGAAGCCTTGCCTCCCAGGTGGCCACCTGAGACGTGATGACGGGAGCGTGCGACCATCGAGAAGAAATGTATTTGAGTTTGTCAACGGGTGATGAAGGGAAATGGGGGACAAGAGGTCTTGCAGTGGTGATGGTGGTGGTGGTGGTGAGGAGGGGTGTCTCCTCGCCATGACGTTCCAATACATAAACTGAGCCAGCCTGAGCCAGGTCGCATCCTCGAGGCGGACATGAGCCCACATCCCGCGCCGATTCCCCTCGCACACACACCATGTGCTGATCTGCTTGACGCCATCCTGTAGTAGTTTCGGAAATTGGATTCCGGTATTTCGTCGGGTTGTGTCGTGGTCCATTGAGTCGTCGATCCAGAGAAATCCGGGGACTCGGAGTGGGCGTGAGAGTAGCCTCCTGAGATATTAAAACGTCGTTCGCTGTGTTTCGCAGCCACAGGAAACATTGTACACAGCCGTTGGGATCTGGAATATTGCCGCTGCGATATTTTCTTCCTTTTTATTTGAGAGCACGTGATATAAAAGCCCGATAAGCCAGTTACCGGCGCGCCGGCCGCCCGACAAGTGCCCTTTCTCTCGACCACTCGCTCAACCGCCCCAGTCGACGACGAGCAGGCCGCGTACACACCGAATCACCCTGCCTCCGGATGGCAATGACGGGTAGTCCGAAACCCCGTGCGCTCACATCTGCGTGGCCGGGAGCCGACACGCCCACCGCGTCTAGCACGCTCACCGAGGGTCTCCAGGCGCTTGAGGCGCACAAGAAGAAGGACCCATCGAAAGGTGTGCACGTTCGCTGCTGCGTCTGCTGCTCGTCTGACGAGGACGCGTGCGTCTGCGATAAAAGTCGTCGTGCGGTTCAAGGCGGTGGGCAATGCGCCGATCATGAAGCAGAACTTCTTCAAGGTGACCGTGTCGAATCGGTTCCAGGCCGTCATACAGTTTCTGCGGAAGGAGTTGGGATGGAAGGCGGGGGATCCCTTGGTGTGTCGCATCTGCATGATACGCATAGGACAAGTCGCTGATAGTCGTCGTAGTTCACGTATATCAACCTCGCGTTTTCGCCCGCACCGGACGACACGGTCGCGAATCTTTATCGGGTGAGGTCGTCACGATTACTTGGGGGTTTGGATGTTCTGACCGGGGCGTGCAGTCATTTGCCACCGAAGGACATCTGATCGTAAACTACAGGTGAGGTTCATGTTGACTTCCGTTATTCCGGGGCTGACATGGGAACAGTACAACAGCGGCATGGGGTTAATTTGTACGATAGTAAAGTTTCTACATGTGCGCAGCTCCCCTTTGGCTGCCTTTTCCTCGGAATACAACCACGCATACCCACAGTTCATCTCCGGCCACACCGTATGATTTGGCGGTAAGTAGCCGCTGCGTCCCGCATCTTTGTTATCGTACAGGCAAGCCACTATGTAGAGCGGATGTCCCCTGCTCAAAGGCGGGCTCGTACATACGTCTCCCGAGCCAGCATACTCTTCGAGCGATGGTTTCTGACGTGTCACCCGCCCACTTCCGTTACTTACATGACCACGTTACCAAGACCGTTTTCCAGTCTTCTTCTGCAGCAGTCACTACCTTACAGGCAGTAACAGCCTTTTGTCTCCCGATAACTGTCCGCCTTGTTCCTTCCTGGTAGTATGGAACAATGCACTGGGTCTACGTGACGTGATCCGCCACCTCGACGCCCACATTGACTTGGTTCTTTCTCTTTCAACCATCATTGTTTACCGTCTCCCTTCAGCCAATCATTCTGCTTTTGCATCCGTCGAGACCTCGTTCTCCTCCCCCTCTGCACTGTTCTGGACGCCTCTCCCGTTCTGCTAGTCTGCAACTTCGAGCAGCTGATTAGATCGCTGACTCGACCGTAAGATAAGATAGGAAAGAGCACCGCCACGCACCCACTCACCTTTACGAGCGACGACCATCGTGCAGTGCGGCATGCACAACACGTTCCCTTCCAACGACCATCTCCTCTCTCTTTCTCTATAATATGACCAGCTCAATATCGGATACAACGCCCTCGCCTACCCCGTTCAGTCCTTTCTCAACTCATTCTGGCGGTAGCGACCTCGCCACCTCGGACGGTGCGTCTCTGCTCCAGTGCCGCCTCGCGCCTCTTAGCCCCTCTTAGCGCACGCCTGACCCGCCCAACGTTTGATCGTCCCAGAATCTCCCGACCTCGGTGCTTTCACCACCGTCTTCCGGGCCTTTCAAGAACTCCAGCCGCGCACATTTCCTACCCACTTCAACAACGGCCTCGATCTCTCCGCCACCACCCCGACCACCTCCTCCCTCTCCCCGACCGAGCTATCCGACCCCAACCGATCGTCCACCGTCTGGAACAACGAAGATCTCCCATCCTACCTCAGCTTCTCCTCCCGCGATGCCACCTCACGACACACCCGAAGCATCCGCTCCCCCCCGCCCTCTTCCACCCCTTCCTCCTCCTCCGACACCGAAGGCGAGCCCGGCGACGACGACGAATACAACGATGATCCACCTCGCGACCAACCCTCCCTCGGCAACTTCGACGCCGCCATCGAGTTCCTCGCCGGCGAGCGCGCCCGCTTCGCCGCCCGCCGCGACACCGCCCTGCGCGGGAACAGCTCGACGTCCGACGGCGCCTGGGAGCCCCAGCCCGCGCCCCCCCGTCGCAAGCGCCGACGCAAGAAAGCCAAATCGCCCGTGCGTCCGCTCGCAATCGCCACGCGCGACCGCGACGGCAACGACACGCACCAGAGCCGAACGGAGACGCTCGAGACCGAGCAGGACGCCGAAGACGAGTCCTCGTCCTCGCCCGCCAACCCCAAAGCTTCCCCAGCCACGCCCCTCCGCCGCCGTCGAGAACGCGAGAGAGGCTCCCGCCCGGCGGTGGCGGCGACGACGATGACGGCGACGACGGACACCCACCGGCTCGTGCACAGTCTCTCGACGCCGAGCCTGCGTTCCGCACCGCTGGACCCGCAGGTCGTGCGCCTCCGCACGCTCGCGATGAAGCTCAAATTCCTGTTCCCGACCGAGGCCGACCGCCTCGCCTATGTGCTCTCCAACGCCTCCCTCAACGCCTCCACGCCCGACTTCATCGACACCCGCGGGCCCGCACCGCGCGCCACCACGCCCAACGAGCCCATCACCCACGTCTTCATCGACCAGTGCGTCCCCCTCTCACATGCCCGACTTGCATCACATCTCACCCCTCCCCCCCCTCGCAGCTCCAACATTCTCATCGGGTTCTTGACCTACCTTCGTCTGCACCCGCACCAGCTCCCGTCGAACAAAGTCCGCCACCTCTCCCACGCCGCGCTCTCGCTCGTGCTCGAGCGCGGGCGGCCCATCTCCCGCCGCGTGCTCGCCGCGTCTTCCCCGCTCTACCAGCCGATCGACGCCGCGGAGCAGCTCGGGTACGAGGTCCACGTGTACGCGCGCGTGCCGGACACGGGCGACGGCGCCGATCGCGTGCGCCCCGGCGGCGGCAGCAATAACAACAGCAACAGCACTATCCCCACCATCAGCACCAACACCAACACCAACACCAACACCAACACCAACACCAACACCACCGCCGTCACCTCCACCAGTACCGCCTCAGCGACCGGCGGCTCACAAGCCACCTCGCAGGGGCGGGCAACCGGCGGCTCCCAAGCCTCCTCGCAGGGGCGCGGGCGACATTGGCGCACCGGGAGCCGGAGCGCGCCAAAGGGTCACGCGCGCGGCCCGTCCGGGAGTGGGGCGACGACGACGACGACGACGACCGCGGTGGGCACGCCCAACGGGGGGTCGACGGAGTCGGAGCCGTCGTCGAGCAGCGCGCCGCCCGCGCCGAGCGGGCGGGTGCGGTACCGCGAGCAAGGCGTGGACGAGCTCCTGCAGCTGAAGCTGCACCAGGCGCTGGCGGGGGACGCGCCGCCGCCGGCGGGGTCGACGATCGTGCTCGCGACGGGGGACGGGAACGTGGGGCAGTACAACGAGGAGGGCTTCATCGGGTGCGTGCGGCTCGCGCTGAAGAAGCGGTGGCGGGTGGAGCTGCACGCGTGGGAGAGCGGGCTCAGTCGGGAGTGGATGCGCGCGTTCGGGGACGAGGACGGGTTCAAGGTCGAGGCTATGGATCGGTTCGCGGGGGATTTGTTGGTCGCGTGAGGAGGGGGAGGGGGGGGTGCGGTTAGGCTCCGTGTTTGTGTCTGTGTTTCAGAGAAGGAGGAGGAGGAGGAGAAGGAAGGGGGGAGGGAGATAGGCATGGGCGTCGGTGCCCGAGGAGGACGTATCGCGCTCGCCGCGTTTCAGGCCGGTCTATGCGAAGAATTCCAGTGAGCCGTCCCTTCGTCCACCCGCTCACCTCGCCCGCGCATATCTTCAAACCAGAACAGTCCGTTGGATGTATCACTCGGTGTACTCGTATAGGACTATAGGTAGTGTATCCCCATGTACCCACCCTCAGATTGTCGACCACCGTCCGGCTCGTGGCCGAAATTGTATCTTTAGACTTTTGTCTCCGACCTCGACGCGTCCGGCACCGCGAGAAGTTGATTCACCACAAACCGTCCTGGCCAACGCCCTGCCACGTCGGGCGCGCTCCGACGCGGTGGCCTCCAGATAAGCCCAGCGCGCGGACGGGATATCGACATTGAGGGTCTTGAGGCCTCGAGGCCCGAGGCCGACCGTGCGTGGGAAGCCACGAAGGCTGCTGCCATTTCTCCCTTACGGCACCGGCATTGATCCCTCGACCCAGGCGAGGAAGACGGAGCTCCCGCCGCCACGCGAAAGCCACGTTTTGGGCCCTGGCTTTCCCCGTCCAGGACGATAAGGACGCGCCAGGATGGCAGGACGTATTTTTTTAGAGTTCGCCAGGCGGTCCTCGAGGCTCGAGCGGGTCGGTCGATGTACCGACTTGAAGACAGGGCTCGAGAGACCGGCCGTCGGCGTTCTCGCCCATGAGTCGAAGGCACCGCATAAGTAAACCCAATCGTCGCCCTCTTTGCCCCTCTTCCATCCTCTCCTCTTTTAGATCCAGCGAAGGCGGGATCAGCCTGGGCTCGGAAGGGCGGTCTGCGAAGGCGAAAGACGGTGAAGGTTTCGTAACGTAAATCGACATGCCCCCCATCGAGATGAAAGAACTTCACCAACTACATGAGGTAGGTATATGTATCCCTCCCTGCGAAATGACTTGCAACCTCCGAGCGGTAAGGTTCACCTCGCCGGAGACCGGGGCCGCGCCCTCCCGCCGAGCTTGTTCCCGTCCCGCCGCCTCGTCCCGTCGCCCGCATCCAATGTTTGAACCTTCTACACACGCACCGCGCATCTGCCCTATCTCTAGCATCGACATTGGATGCACGTTCCGACGGCGACAATCCGACAATAGCCAATAGCGGCACCCCTGCCATATGCGCCTGCCCTCCACGGACATCCGCATCCCTTTCCACGCCCGCCCCGTCCAGACAGGCAACTCGTCCCCCCCCCCCCCTCTCCAGGCTCCACCACACACACCCCGCGCAGATTGACGACGCGATAACCGGGTCTCGGGAGACGTACAGTACGCTCTTCGGAGGAAGTTGGAAGCCGCAAGAGAAAGGAAGAGAACGCGCAGGCAAAGGCTAGGCCGAGGCGTCGCCGGCAGAAAAGCACTCGAAGGGACACCACGACTCGTCGGAGGCAGAACCCGTTGACCTGAACCACACACAAACGCGAAAGGCGCAGGCTGCGCTGCGGCTTCGTACCCTTGCGCGTTTGGAGTGAGTGCACGCCGACCCCCCCTCTCGTTCTCTCCCACCTCCCCAAGTCCATCCACGTCCCAGCCCGTACAGCGTACAGCGTATCACGCTCGGACGCTCCGCGGCGACCACGTCGCGACGAACGGGCAGGCTGTTCCCCGGCGACTCCCCGCCAATCGCAAGGCGAAAACAATTCCTTCAGCTCCCAAGCCCTGAGCCGTATCTTTTTTTCAGAACCGGAAATGCCCCCGAGGATCGCAGCGCGAACTGGAGGCGAGGCGCGGGAAAGGACGAGCGATCCAGATAACGTCGACCCCCCCCCTCCCCCCCCCCCCCCCCCCCCCCCCCCAATCAAAGTTTACAGTTGTCCGTCGAACGTCGAACGCTCGAACGTCTCGGCGCCTCCTGATTGCGGGCTGGATGGGTGCCCCGGTGTGCCCCTTCCGAGTCAAGCAAGCTTCGATTGCAACCTCCTCCGAGCCTTCTCGTAAGTAACGCGTTCGCCCTCCCTCCTTCCGGCAAGGCAACGTACGTACGTACGTCTCCGGCAGATCAAACGCGCGAACTCTATCTCGGAACGCCCTCGAGCGTCAGGCGAATGGGCACCCCTCCTCCTACTCCTGGACCTCCTCGAGCGAGTCCTCCCGTCGCGCCATCGCCGTCCCGACGCACGTCAGAACGCAACCGCTTGCTTCGGCGGGATCGCGAAACCCGGCGTGCCAGGCCACCCCTCCGAGTCCCATTCTCTCTCAAACCAAACGGGAAAAAAGAAAGAAAAAAAACGGGCCCAGAACAGGACATGGCAATGGACGTAAAATCAAGTACCCCCGGGCTGAGGCTGGCCCTCCCCCGTCTTTATCACGCTCCCGCCATGCATCGCCGCCTCCTAGACCCCCGCCGCCTCCTCCCCGTGCCCGATAACAAGGGAAAATCGAGGGAGAAACCCAACGCCTCGAGGCGGATCGCGCTTCGAAGCGCCCCGGTTCCCTCAGAGTCGCTACGCTATAAGTAGTACTTACATACTATGCTCGTGCGAAGGCGTGGCGTTGCAATTGATCGTTTACTTATCGTGCAAGTCTGCGTCGTGCCATCACGCCTCGCGGCGTCGCGCCGGTTCCCTCCAGGTTCGTGCGCCCGTGCAACGGTGCATTGAAGTCCAAACAAAGCGGCGACTCGGATGGTGACTGGCTGGGCCGAGGCAAAGCGGTGAGCGATGCCGACACGGTCCTTACCATGCGTCGGTCCTAGTCTGCTTACTCGTCTGTGCGGTCTTCGGTGGGTGGTGAAGCGCTGTGTATGCACGCACCATTGCTAGCTACGGGCTGTTCGAACGGCCCAGGTCGCTTGTTGATCGTCCGTCGATTTCGCTTTCCGAGCTCCATCTCTGGGTCCCTTGTTTCTCCGTCCACTGCCACTGCGTCCGCGGCAGCGGGGCGCAGGCCCACTGCCGCGGTACCGTGACTCGGTCCATGTTCCACTAAGTAAAGTACTTACACCGTGCGGGGAGCCCCGCATCCGTCCATCCCGGCGTACGTTCAATGCCCCGTCCCGCACTCCCGCCAGGGTGGGTGCCGCTTGCAATGCAAGGTCCCTGGACTCTGGATCGCGTCCGGCACGTCGTTACAACCCAGTCCACAAATAAGGTAGACGACGGCCAAACTCCACCACTTGTGACACTACGTGACGACCCGGTGACAGAGCAGTGACCGTGATGTATAAGTCCCATCAAAGGACTTAACGCGTAACGAGCCCTCTCCCGCGTCGGGACTATCATGATCCCGACGCCGTTTAGCCACCAAGGAAAATTTTGGATGGTGGTGAATGCCCGGGCACGTTTGGTACCCATGATGATGGATAGATGGGACGGGAAGGATGAAAGCAAGTGCTTCTGGGGGGCTGAGATAGGAGGAGGGCACCGGGATAGGACTCGAGGACTGCCACGACGCGCCGTTCAGCGGCACCGTAATTCTAGTTTATTTTTCGGCTTCATCCAGACAGTTCTCCTCGAATTCAAGCATGCTCATTCAACTTCTGGCTAAATGGGAAAGACCAAAACTTTTCTAAAATCATACTCGTGGGTTTGGTCTTTTTCATTTGGCTCACTCTGCTTTCAAGGAGTCTGTATTCTCAAATGTAACGCTTTTCGGTGGTTCGTGACAATGTAGACCACGTGATGTAGTGGAGTTTGGCCGTCGTCTACCTTACTTCATATGTGCAACGGGAGCCGGCCGGGCCGGGGCGCCAGGAAGACGGCGGATCCACGAAGGAAAGGGAGGGTTCGCGGAGGGCGACTCGGTCGGTTGAATGCGTAAGTAGGCAACAAAAACGGGGGAGGGAGGGAAGGAGGGAAGGAAGGGTTGGAGGGCCCGTCGAGGACCCCCGCCCCAGCGAGTTTGTTTGACTCTGGACTTTGACTTTTGACTTTGACTTTGACTTGCTTATGTCCTCGGGGCTCGGGAGTCGGGAGTCCGGACGCCCGCGGAGGCTTTGGATTTGACGTTTGGACGAGGCGATGGTGCTCGGAATCGCGCTACTTGGTAAGGTGTCGCGATACGGTGTGTGCTTGCGCTTGCTGCACACCGCGGCGCGGCGGCGGCGGCGGCGGCGGCGGCGGCGGCGTATATATACTTGCGCGATGGGCGACGGCGTGTGTGCGTGAGCAGGCCGACGTGCCACCGGGGTATAAGTACTTACAGCGTACACCGGACTCGGACGCGATTCGAACTTCGGAGGACGGTAGCGCGCCGGGTTAGCGGTTGCTGAAGAACTTGGGTTTTGGGACCTGGGTCGCGCTGCGTTTTGGACGTCGTCGTCGGGCTAGCAAGGAAGTAATAGGTATGTACCGGTACCGGGAAGCGGTCGAACGCGGGGAGGGAGAAGCCGACGGCGACGGCCCACGATGCATGATGGCGCAAAGCAAAGCGGCCACCGGTCACCGGTCACGGCCAGTGAGTCTCGAGACGTCGACGCGAAAAGAAAGAAAGAAAAAGGGAGAAAGAAGAGAAAAGACCGCAATCGAAACCGAAAGTGAGCGGGGTTTTCGGAGGGCGGGGCAACTGCAACGAACTGACTTATGTACTTGGGAAGGCGGGCCCCGTCACTTCGACGGCGGCGCCGCTGCCGCCGCCGACGTGCCAGTCCGACAGCGACGTCGACTCCGAGGCCCGGCGGTCCTCTGCGATGAGCTCGCCGCCGCTCAGCCTCCTTGCCAGTTACTGCGTGTGAGGGCATTCGCGCGACGCGCACCGCGTCGCGTGGTTCCGTCCAAGTTCCGTCCAAGTTCGCAGTTCTGTCGGATCTCGAGGGATATACGTGCTTATGCTAATGCCGATGCGGAACGGCGAGTCGCGACGGGGCCGGCGTCGCGTCGCGTCGCAGGCCTGGGCCTACATACAATGGTATGGGCGTTGGGATGGGATGGGGGTGGGGGGTGGTGTGCATGACGACCTCAGGCTGGCGCGGACGAGGACGAGGGACGACGGGCGGTGCCCGAGGGGCGCGCCGCCGTTCGAGCGGCGCAACGATGCATACTTATTGGTAGGCAGGTAGTGTGCGCAGGACGCGGAGCCCGTTCCGAAAGCTCGAAGCATCGACCGCGGTGATGGGTGAGCGTGGTGAGCGCTTGAGCGGTCGACCCCGACACGCCCGACGTTGGAGGGCGGGGCGGACGGCAGAAGCGATTTCTTTTATGGCCCCCCCCCCCCCCTTTGGGGCCGGGGGCGGGCGTGTCCCGGTCGGTCTCTTTCTCTTTCTCTTTCTCTGCGTGCATGCGTGTGTGTGTATGTGTGGCATTCGGCAGGGAGGCGGACGGGGCGAAGGGGGTGTGCGTGTGTGTGTGTGTATGTGGGGTCGGTGGTAGTGTAGTGGTGTATATGTGCGTGGGTGTTGGGACGAACGAAGGCAAGGCAAAGGCGAGGCGAAGGGGGAGCTGAACGGGGTAGAGCGCGAGAAAGCACGCGAGAGCGACGGTCATATATTAGAAGGGAGAACGAACGCGCGAACGGGGACCTGCGCAGAGCCCCGGGACCGACCGATCGGACGAAGAAAGAAAAAAGGCTGGAGGGCGGGCGGGGGTGCGGGCGCGGGCGCGCGGGCATAGGGTACGGGGTGTTGTTGGGGTGGGGAAGTGGGCGGGGTACGAACGTCAAGTATGTGCACGGAAGCGAAAGCAAGGGGGGGTGTAAAGAGAGCGAGTACGGGGGGCGGGAAAACGGGCATGGGCGGGGCTGGAAAGGTATAAAAGGGGGACGAAGGTATGGGGTGGGGTGGGGTTGGGACGAGGACGAGGCGAAGGCGCTGGGGAACCGAGGGAGAAGGAGAAGGAGAGAGAGGGAGAGAGAAAGAGATGGGGAGAGACGCGTCTAGAGTGGATGTGCAGGGGACGATGGGGATGCGTTGCATGGCCGAGACAAAAAGAAAAAAACCCGGAAAACGGAGAGCGAGAGGACGAGGAAACGAGGACACGCGGACGGGGAACGAAGACGGGAAAAAAAAAGATATGCGACAAGAAGGGGGGGCGATACGGGATTAGGCCTTATGTAGGGCTCGGGCGCTGGTTTCGGGCGGGGCGGGATAACGAGGAGGAGGGGGAGACGGGCGCGGGCAGGCGGGATGGGGGCGGGCGGTGCCGGTCTACAAAGTCCCAAATTGGAGAAGAAGAAAGAGGAAGAAAGGGAAGAGCGGGAGAGCGAGAGGGTGCGTCTAAAGGTGCGAGAAGGGCGGAGGCGGAGGCGGGCAAGGAGGCGGTCACGCCTGCAGTTTTGTCTGGAGGGGGAAGAGGGCGAGGATGAGCGCTGGGACGGGGCGAGGGCGAGGGCGAGGGCGAGGAGGAGGGCGAGGAGGAGGGGGAAGCGGAGGGGGACTGACGGGTTTTGCGCATCATGAGCGGTTGGCCGCCGTGTGCGGACGAATTGGGCTGGGCGGGGCGGCTAGGGCGGGGGGTGAGCGCGGGGGAAGGATGAAAGGGAGGGCACGGCAGGGAGGACACGCACGTAGGAAGAGTACGCGTAGGGCGAGGGCGAGTGCGCGTTGTTGGAGAGGGCCTTTTTGAGCTGGGGGACGCGGCGGTGAGTGAGTGAGTGTGTGGCGCTCGGAGGAGGGTGGCGGACCTTTGCCTCGCTCTGAGCGGCGTGCTGGCCCGGGATGGAGGGGCTGTAGAGGGAGACGTTGGCGAGGCTCTTGGCCTGAGGGAGGGAGGAGAGCTGGGAGGAGAGGCTGGGGAGCGCGAGGAGGTGCGCGGGCGCGTTGGACTTTGCGGACATCGGGAGCGGGCGGGTGGATACAAATACAGGAGGGGACGAAGGGGGAGGGGGAGACCGAACAAAGCGGAGGGGGGAGGGGGGATGGGAAGAGGCGAACCGAGGAATAGACTTTATAGGACGCGAAAAGAGGGAAAGAGTCTGGGCCGCGCGCGGTTCGTTTGCGTTCGCGACGACGGACGGCGACGGCGGCAAACCCTGGCGTATGATATGTCAGATATCGAGCCCGCGCCACGCCCTCGGCCTCCCTCAGCCTTCCGTCACCCACCCCCCCACCCCCGGCCATCTCCCAGTCCCCAATCTTGCCGCCGCCACGCGCCCTTGCGCCCGATAACGCTTCAGCTTCCTGGCCAACGCCCTGCTTCAGTCGGACCGCGTTGGGTGGGCACGGACACTCCCACGGGCCCACGTTCCCCAGACCCTGAGATCTGAAGTGAGAGCGTGCGCACGCGAGAGGCGATAGGGATGACGACCTCGGCCAACGGTCCATGTCTGTCCATGTCCTCATTTCCCCCTTCCTTATTCTATTCTAATTTCTACCTTGCACACTTGACACTTCCTCTGATCTCGCCTGCGCCCTTCCCATTTCCCCCTTCCGTCCCCGGTGATCCTCCAGCCTCTCGTCATACTTACTTACAATGCACGCACGCACCCCCACGACCTCGTCTCGTCTCGTCTCGTTGGCCACGCCCGAGCCCTTCGCGCTTCCCACGTCTTCCCCATCCCCATCCCCCCATCCCCCGCGTTCCAACCTCAGAGTCGCCCATCTGTCAATGCATCAGCCGCCACCGCATTGACATCTCCGTCCCGGTGACGTCCACCCCCTCCCCCTCTCCCTCCTCCACGCCTCCCGACCCGCCCTCGACCGCCCTCGAGGCCGTTCGCCATCCCCCGCGGGCTCCCCTCCACGCTGCCTCTCAATCGCGCCGCCCCGGCGGGTCTGCGGCTGCTGACTGCCCCGACGCCGCGTCTCGTCCATGTCCACGTCCACGTCCACCCGCCATCCGCCCCAATCCCCACTTTCCCTTCCCCACCCTCTCGCCAGCTCTCGCCACACTGGTCCCCATTGGCACCGGGGCCACTGCCTATGATTATCGTTTGAGTCTCCGATTCCGTCGGGTGGCAGTGGCTACCACGTACTCGTTGAACATCGGCACTCGACTGCTTGCTTGCTTGCTCACCCACCAGCGCCGCGTTCGTCCGCGCACTTCGTCCGCCACCACGCGCGCGGCATCGATCCTCGGGGGTCGGCGGCGGCGGCGGCGGCGGCGGCCATCGCTGGCGCTATACGTCCAGGTACTTACTAGGCATCTGCGGGCACTTGGAGCGCCGACTGGGAGGAGGACGCCCTGGGAGGAGGACGCCCACAACAAGGTGAAGAAGACCCCCGTCGAGGCATTCAACGCGGCGCGCGACGCGCTCGCGGGCGCACCTATCCACGTATCCTCATGTATTTATGTACATGTACGCCGACACCGTGACCGAGCGCGGCGAGCCTCCCCACCTGGCTGCTGGCATGCCGCGCGTTCGAGAGGCTCGCCGACGCCGATTCTGGCGGACATACCTACTTGTAGGCCTTTGGCCCCAAGTTCGGGCGCTCGGACGCGTTCCGTGATATGGATAAGGATGAGGATACATACGTGCCGCACGTCCCAGCACAGCACGTGCGGACCACGCTATACCGCATACGCCGTACTCACGCCCTCGTACCGATGCCACACGTACCATACGCGCGTACCGCGCCGAACGCACATATCCAGAGGAGCCCACTGTACACTGCTCAGTTGTATCGATATCGTATGCAGAGTACGGTGACCGGTGCTCGACGTTAACGTTGCACCGGCCGACGTGGCATAACATAGCGTTCACGTCCGACGCTTCAGCTTCAGCCGCTTCCGGCGGCGCTCAGTTGCAGTTGTCTTCGAACCCACCTGCGCCCGCCCGCCTCTCTTTCCACGTTCGCCGGGGGTGGGGGAGGGGGAGGGGGGGGTCGTTCCCAACCCCCTACTTAGGCTAGCACTTAGGACTCGTCGCCCCCGTTCGACGTCGACGTCCCGGCACCTCGAGCGCTCGACGCTCGACGCCCACCGTGCGTCATAGGTGGACAGAAGCATGAGTGCATGAGTGCCCAGATGAGTCCTCGGCCAAGCTCCCAGTGCACGCCTCCTCCCCCCCCCTTCCTCCCCCCCCCCCCTCTCTCGATCTCGATCATCTCATCTCGACCCCGATCTTCGTCTCCGTAAACGCGCAAGCGAACCCCTCAGTACCCAAGTTACAGTACATGCATCGCCGCTGTGCAGTTGGCCCGAGGCCCGCCACACCTCCGGATCGACGGCCACGAACCCCCAAACCCCCCGCCTGCCCGGGGCGCCGCCTCACTCGACCGCCTGCACCCCGTCGTACGCCGGCAGGCGCCTGCACGCCTCCGCCCAGTCCACCGACCCGTCCACGAGCCCGATCACGAGCCCGATCACGGCGTCGATGTCCCCGATCAGCTGCCCGGTCGTGTCGCGTTCCCTGTTCAACATCGCCGATCCGCGCGCGCGTCAGAGGCAGAACCGAAGTCAGAAGGAGAGGAGAGAGCGAGAGCGTGGGAGGAGGAGGGTGGGGCGAGACGAGGCGAACCGAGGGAGAGGGACAGAGGGGGGGGGGTCGAAGCTAGAGCGAAGAGGGGGATAGATAGGAGGGGGGAGGGGGACGGGGAAGGGGGACGGGGACTTGGGGGAAGTGCAGAGGACGCGACGTGACGTCAACGTCCAAGCCCGAACGGCCCAGCCCCGCGGAACACGGCGCACGCTAAACCGACGGCGACCTCGTCCGCGGTCCCAAAACGCGCGGTCCAAACGTGTGTGGGAGGAGGGGGGGGGCAAATGGAAAGAAGAGGGAGGGAGGGAAGGGGGGAGGGGGGGAGGTCACGCGCACGCACCTGAGCGTCATCGTCCGATTCCGCACGGCTGTAGAAAGGAGAAGACAAAGAACGCCCACCGGAAGCGAAAGCGAAAACGAAAGCGAAGCCCCGCGGGGGAAAAGGTCAGACGTCAGCCGAAGTCCGATCGAATCGAAGAGAGAGGGGGGGGGGGGGGCAAGGAACGGGGAATGACGCACAGGCAAAGTCGAGCGTGAGCCCGAACGGCGTGCCCAGCTCGTCGTTGCGCGCGTACCGTTTCCCGATCGACGTGTTCGAGTCGTCCACGCGCGAGAACACGCCCGCGCGCCGGAGCTTCGACGCTGCCACGCCATGCCGTCAGCAGAGGCGAACCATGCATTGCATGCAGGGGGAGAGCAGGGGAATGACGCACAGACTTCCTGGATGAGCGGGTCGAACTCCTCCTTCGCGCTCAGCGGCACGATCAGCACCTTCGTCGGCGCGACCACGGGCGGCAGCGAGAGCACCTAGACCGCGTCCACACCCCAAACACCGGAACCCGTCAGCTGACCGCGCATGCCCACCCCCACGCACGCCGCGAACGAAATGCATGCACTCACCCCACGCTCGACGTCCTGCTCACGCGCCCAGAAGTTGTGCTCGAGCAGGACGTACAGGATGCGGCCGAGGCCGAACGAGGGCTCGATGACGTTCGGGGTGTACTCCCGCACTGTAGACGAATAAGCTTCATTCATCTCGGCCCCTCTGAGAGAGGAGAGAAGAGAGAGAGAAAGTGCACGCACCC
>SAXG01000098.1:0-121418 GCA_012932865.1 Amylostereum areolatum
CCAGAGGACGCGGTCGTTCATGAAAACCCTCAAGAGTTTCCGAGAGATAACTTAGTCGAGATCTGCCAGTAACGAAGTGGTGCCTCCAAGGGCTGAAAGCCACGCCACGGATGGCCCCAGTGTTCACCATGATTTTTATAGCATTTTCCGTCAGATCACTCACATCCTTCACCGATGTACCCACTTCCGCTCTGCATTGTACTGCTAATATGCTACTGGTTGAAACGGTCTCAAGCTTGTCCTACTGATGCCCGCGTTGCGTAGTATCGCATTACGCAAGACTCTGAGAAGCATTCTACTTATGCGGATGTGGCAATGAAAAGTTGGACGAATAAATGAATTGCCCTCCAGGGGGGACCAATACTTATTATCTTATCTAACTCTGACTGTGATCAGAAATGACTCTGAGCTCTCGCCTTGCCAGTCGCGCTCATCCACCATGATCACCACATCTCCCAACGCCACCGCTCTTCGAATATTATCCGCGTCCGATGTCGATTCTGTCCTCGCCGACTTTACTCCCGCCGACCACCTCGCCCTCATGGCCCGCGTCTTCCACGGTATCTCCCATCCACCCAAATCATCGACCGCAATATCCCATCTCCAGCCCCATCGCACCACGCTACCTCTGCCGAACCATACCACGCTCGTCATGCCCGCGCGCGTACCGAGCCTCGGATCGTCTGTGAAACTGGTCTCTGTGCCTACCGCTGCAGGCGACACGCGCGGTCTCCCCGCATCCACCCTTGTCCTGACGAAGCTACAGGCACCGTAACGCGCCGTGTTGAACGCACGATCTCTCACGGCAGTAAGAACTGCTGCAGGTGCGTGAATCGGCGATTTCTCTGCAGCATATAGTCATGTCCACGCGCATATAGGCACTGTTCTCGCGACGGTGATCCTCCACCCTCGCCGCGTCGAGTCCCCAAATGACACATCTCGCCGCCTTCGGCGCAGGGTGCCCAAATACCGCGCACACGTCGACCTCCTCCTCTACCTCTACCCACGCTCACCCACGTCACCCTCGTCAACCGCAAGCCAAATCCTCGCGTCGACAACCTCATCAAATACCTCTCTTCCGCTCATCCTGCGTCAACCTTCGCCACCAATCATCCTATCTGCTGACACCTCAAGGCCACCGTGCAGACTGCCTCCATCATCGTCCACTGCAACACCCTCTCGTGTCCCCCGCTCTTCCCCTCCATCTGGGTGCGCCCAGGCACACACCTCATCCTGGTCGGCTCCTACACCCCCGCGATGGTCGAATCGACAGCGGACCTCGTGCTTCGCGCCGGACGCGTCGTCGTCGACTCTCGCAACGCCTGCGCAGCGGAGGCGGGCGAGCTCATCTCTGCGGGGATCCCTCCCGAAGACGTCACGGAGATCGGCGAGCTCGTACGGCCGCAGGCGGACGGCGGGTTCGACGAATGGACGGTCGATGAAGAGGGGCGTGCGAAGGTGACAGCTGCAGGGGACGTGACGATTGTCATAGTCGGTCGGCGTGGGGTGCGCAGGACGTAGCGATTGCCATCGCGTGGCGGAGCGGGCGTTTTCCAAGGGGGTCGGGACCGTCGTGGAAGGATACGACGCCATAGCGGCAATAAACACCGTATCGGGCGCTTGCGGCGGGATGGGGATGATGTACACGGGTAATAATATCTGTGAGTGGACGTTCTCTGGGACGGAGCGCAGGCTCCTGGCCGAGCGACAGCTAACGCGACGTCTGATTGATTCACAGTGCTATCTCAAGCTCCCAATCAGCGAATAATAAAACATATACATCCTCGATCTACTAAGACCCACGGGGTTTCTCCTAAGTCGATTCACGAATCCAAGTCCAACGACTCCAAATGATCGCGCAATCGCGAGGACCGATAGACAAGAATTACACCAGTGTTACCATTGAGGAGGAGCTCAAGTCATTTCAGACGTGTTTTTGGTGCATTACCCTCACAACTATCGAAGGGGAAGTCTCTAGAATCCTGCACTGACTCGAGGGACACACGCGCAAGTCTAGACCACCGCGAAATTATCGGTTTGGTGATGGTGGGTAAGAAAGTTACATCCAATGAGGCACTAGTCACCATGATGGCTGATGGAGAACTCTCAGAACGTTTCGGACGAACAAAGGTCTTTCTTCCTGTCTGACTCGGAAAGTAGTATCAAGGTTATATCAGTAAACGCGACCACCTCCACCGGTTACGATTCAACCCCAGCAGCCTCGTTTTCTCCTCTCTCTTGCAAATCAATCTTTCATACGCTTCAACTGCACCCATACTACTGTCATGTCTTCTCAAGTTGCCACCACAGTTCATCAGGACAAGGCCGAGTTCATCGACAAGCTCTTCAGCCTCCCTACTCAACTGGCGTCCCACATCAGGAAAAACCTCCCTTACTAAAATCAACAAATCCAGCAAATTAGCGCTAGTTAGAGGGGGACCTTCCTAAAGTGAACTAACAGGCTCTATTCTCACAAAACCCCGTACACATTTCGATGCACCGTCGTCGCATGGACCTCATCTTTGCACTTCAAATACATAGTTGAGGCCAGAAGGGTGACAGGGGACCTACGTCGACGTAGTGCCTTGCAGGTTGGCAGCGGGAACAGGGAATTAGGAAGGTCCCCCTCTAATTAGTAGATTTTTAGTAAGGGAGGTTTTTCCTGATGCAGGCCCACCGCCGATAGCGCCAAAGCGCTCATCAAGAACCTGAAGCGCAACTTCATCGAGAACCACGCGTACTTCAACGAGGATGGCTTTCATAAGTATGTATTCCCCCGTCCCTTTATCTGCTGATAGTTCGGGAGTATGCCACTGACAGACTCGGGATTCTTTAGCCACGTTATGGATCACCTCTTCGCATTGTACTCCCTCGGGGGCACGCCCGCGGCCCTCGACGAGGTGTACGCTGCTCACGACTACCAGATGCCCGCGTTTGCGAGCCCGAGCCTATCACCGGTGTTAACTTCCTCGAGCATCTCGGCGACGACAAGTATGTTCCCCCGTATTTTTACATCCCTCATCCACTTCACATCTAACCTTTTGCCACCCAGGTTCTACGACGCGTACATGTCCTACTTCTGCACCCACCTCCTCTCGCATTCTGTCGCGGAGACGATCCAGCAATTCATCTTCTCACCTGAGTACAACTTCATCCCCGGTCTCGACGCGATCAACGCTGAGAACGTTAAGCAGGGGAAGGCCGGAAACAAGCAGCAACCGGAGATGCTCAACCGGCTCCTCGCGGGCCTCGTCCACCCATTCATTCACCTCGGGTACGGCGTCGAGTTCGGGGTGGCGCAGCAGGTCGCAGAAGGTACGACGTTCTACGTCTTTTCTTCACCCATCAGATCGCTGACAACCTGCTTTGTCTAACCAGGTCTCGCACAGGCGGCCATTCATCCCGCCCACCAAACCGAGATGATTCCCCTCTCGTTCTTCGACACCTCCCTCACCCCAAACCCTTTCCTCCGCGGTCTTTCCGGAACCACTCAGTCGAACGCCCCCGCCGCCCCCAAACCCTCCTTCAACTTCCACACCACCATTCTCACCGACCCCGCCCTCTCCCCCTCCGCGCTCGACTGTTCTTTGGGACCGCGCGGCTATGAAGGCGTCGTCGCGAGCGGCGGCCCGACGATCTTGAAGCATGTCAACGCGTGGTACGACGGCTGGCTGGCTGGCGTCGCGGACGAGGACCTCGAGCCCACGCTCGAGCGCATGGTCGAGGAAGTCGTGTTTGGTAATGTGCTGTGGTACGGCGTGTGCGGGTGGGCGCTTCGCGGGGAGAAAGTCCTCAACGCCGATTTCACAAGGTACACCTTCCTCCCCCTCCCCCCCCTTCCTCCTCAGTTTCATCCGTGTGCTGACGTCGTTGTTTTTTTCCCATAGCATGCACTTCGTCACTTCCGCGATCTTTCTCCCTCTCTTCCTTCTCCCCGGCTCCCGCTCTTCAGCGCTGTCCCCTGCCCTCCCGCTCCAAAGCCGTTTCCTCCTCCTGCGCGCCTACCTGGCCACCTGCGCCGGGTGGCTCGTCGCAAACGGCCAGCCCCCCCTCCCCATCCGCGATTTCTACTCCGCGACCTCCCATCATCTCTCCGCGCCTCCCGCGCCGCATGCACTCAAGCCCGCCGACCCGGCGGACGGCAAACGCGACCTGGACGCGCCGGGCCTGACGATGCGCACGGGCGGCAGCGCTTGGGCGCGTATATGGACGAACGTCGTCGTGCATCCGAACGAGCACCTCATCAAAGCGATCCGCGCGCTCGGCGCGTTTTCGGCTGTGTACGGGGGTATCGAGAAGGGCTATTTCGTGCGCGAGGGAGCGGGCGAAGGGGAGGGAGTGGACGGGATCGAGGAGTTGGACGGGACTATGTTTACGAGGGTGGCAGGACTGACGATGGATAGGCTAGGTTGGGCGTATGAGGAGGATCCCGTTGGGCTGTGGGATTAAGGGGATTGGCTGGTATATCCGGGGGGACGGAGTGGCTCTGATTTTTTTTATTTTTTTATTTTTTCCCTGTTTAAAGTCTATTTCGACCGGCGGTCCATGTCTAGACTATAGTAATACAGCTGTGTGTCCTGCTCGGTTTCCTCGCGTGAAAGCTTTCTTGCTCGCTGGTGTGTCGACCTTGTAAAGGTCATGAATGCGTCCCCCGTCCCCTATCCCCCGTCTTCCCCTTCCTCTGCCCCGTAAGTGGCTCTGATGATACTATTAGGCACTACTACGGTGTTAGTCTTTGGTGGGCAAGCTTGTACCTCAGTGTTTAGTAACGGCCCGGGATCGGTGAGTATCATGAATATGAATATGAATATGGTTTGTATCATATATATGATTGCCTGTGTGGATTGGCAATGATGGGGTGAACGGACACTGCTATTGGAAAAGAAAGTAGCCTACCCTAGTACAACTCGGAATGTCGTGGCTTCGCTTGCACAGGCCTCTGGATTTGATACAATTGGGATCGTAGTTAGGTATAGTATGTAGATAGTACGCTTGTTCACGTATCCACAAAGCAAGTCACGGTAGTACATGTACATGGTTTCTGAAGCCAGGTTCGTGGGTTTTATGTAAGTAAGGTCGGGCCAGTCGCGATAATCGTACATAACGATCCTCAGAAGATGACGATTGCAGAATCAGGAATATACTGTATCACTGTTTGTTTTTTAGTAGGGACGAAAGCGAGCGAAAGCATAGATGATAAGACAAACATCGAGAGCACCTAAATCAGGAAAAAAACCATCCCGTTCACGTACGCGTAGGCCTCGTCAAAACCCGTCATATGTGTCGGTGGGCATACCACCCGTACGAACATATATGATGTACCCGTCAGGCATGGCGTGCACAGAGACGTTTTCGGTGCTGTTTGGACGCGGACGGCGGTAAGGATTAAAGGCAGCGGTTCGCCCTCCTCTCGCGTTCTGAACCCGTCCGCCTCCAGAAGACCTAGGCTCACCGGTCAAATTCAAATTTCCAGGACCCGGCATGGTAGACGTCTGAGAGTCCGGGGAGTGTGCGTTCGAAACCGAGGGTATGTTTCCCGAGTTGGTGAGGGTAGATGGTGGGAGACTGGGGTAGGGGTCGGAAGGGTAGAGAGCTGAGGGTTCACGAAGATTGCCATACGATGAACCAGGCTGCAATGATCCGGAGAGAATCGAGTCCGAGGGCAGATAATGTTGAGCGCCACCGGTGTTCGACGTCGCACTAGTATGCCCTTCATCCTCAGGCTGTGTCGTGGAAGATCATTTATGAATCTGAACGACGACGCGTATGGCGGGGAAAAGAAGATTGCGTACCACATAGTAACCGATATCGCCCACGATATCCGGAGCAATATAATCGTAGGGGGCAGAATCGGTACTTGACACTTCAAGTTGTGGATCGGAGTGTACGGATAAGGCGAGTGGGTCCACAGTCATGGCGTTTTCGGACGGGTCACGTTGTGAAACTGAGAGAGGGACCAATGCTTCGACTGGCCCTTCAGGTGAACCGCATGTGTTTCTACTTGTGGGACGACACTTTGTACTTGAGGGAGGATTGTTCTCCTGCCATACCATCATGGAGACGGGGGTGTGAAATAGGCTTCCAGCGGGAAGCCTGCTACCCCAATCCCAAGGAGATCGAGGGGACGGATACTTAGTAGTTCCATGTCGGCGACGGCATTGATAGAAAGATGGGGATTAGAACACTGGGATGATGTAGAGTGTATGTGTGTCGGCTGAAGGAGACGTAAGTATAAGAAAGGATGCTGGGTCATGGCTCTCGGAAAACAGAGTCTTTTATAGAATTATAGGCGTTAGAGTTGGGCGCGATGGTGAAGACAACCTTGGTTGTTGGTACCGCTGATCTTGTGAAACGCTTGTGAGTGGCGGATCCTCTCGAGAACATGCCCATATTGGGATCAGAGTGCTAGAAGCTTATGTAATTATAAGTAAGTAAGTGATTCGATCGTCTCATCCAAAACGGCGGAGAACATTGCCAGTGGTATGTATGCTTAGTAGTCTCCTTTGCAAACCCTAAAACATCATATTCACCTTTTGGGAATTGGGGCGGCGGTGATGATGTGTAGGGTCTGCGGTGTGTTGTTCCACTCCAGTTGGATACTTTATACGTGTCTGAGGACCGAGGGTCATTAAAGGATGGCAGCAGAGTGCGTGGAGTCGAGGACATCTCGTCCTCGAAAGTTCGAGCTCTCAAACTTCTCACGCCCAAAGCGCTGGTCATAGGCGCCGAACGCGATACGCGTTTTCGGTGATAGCCTTCCCACGTGACCGTTCAGGATTGAAAACGGGTGCTCCTATGATGAGGTGCTGATTGCGCCTAGACTATATGTATGTAGGTACTTACTCTTTTAACAATCTTTTTTAAATACCGTGGCCTATACTCTCAACGTGCAGTGCAACCGAGATTGATATTGAGGCTATGAGGATGAATGGGGTCGTAGAGCAATCGTAGAGAGCTCCGAGTCGAGCGGCACCGGGCACTGGGCAGACCTCGCAGCACCCCCGACCAAGCATTATGAAATACGTACCAAGCTACTGGACCAGATGACAGGCCTGCCCCACGGGCTTACACTCAAAACGATTGTCTTCTGAGCATGGTCAGCCACGAAGACCACCATGGACCGGTCACAGGCGTCGTTCTCCTCAACTAATTGTCATTATAAAATCCAAGTACGAAGTACCACGTTCTACGCCAACCACTCCAGGAGATATCGTACAAAAGAATAGATCGTAGCCGAGTCGTGCGGTGCCATGGCGGGAGGGACCGGTGGCAAAGAGTTAGGATACTGTCGTAAGGCTAGAGAAAGGATGAAGTGCGAGTGGTCTATGTAGTAGCATGTCCAACATGATGATCCTCTACATGAACGACCAAGGCCAGTCGTCCTCCGGCTCGTCATCACCAGGCTCCTCAGGCGCCGGCTCCTCGGGCGCCGGCTCACCACCCGAGCACGCCTTGGGCGTCGCGAACCCGTTGACGCGGATTCCTCCACCCCAGGGCGTGCGTCCCTGCACCGAGGCATCGACGCCGAGCCCGCGAAGCGCGAACGCCTCCCAGATCTCGCAGAAGTTCTCGCCGCCGGTGAGCACCTGGTCCGCCTGAACAATCGCGTCGCGCGCGTCGAAGAACGACGGCCGGCACTGCTGGAGCTTCATTCCGTTGAGCACGAGCTGGACCGCGAGCGAGTTGCCGTGCTTCGGGACGAGTGCTTTGGGCTTGCCCGTGACGTCGAACGCTTGCGGGCGGTAAAAGTCGTTGTCGGCGGGGATCGAGCCGTCCGCGGCGGGCTGGGGCGGGTACAGGCTGTCGACGAAGCCGTGCTTCTTGATCAGGCTCTGGGCGACGACCCAAAGCATCTCTGCCCAAACCTCACCGATCGCGTGCACGCCCCAGTACCGGTCGAGCGTCTTGTACAGTGATGGGTTAATCTTGTCGTCGAGCGAGTACGGGTAGTTGCGGATGCCGCCGGGCTGGTTCGCAGCCCACGCGCCCATGGGGTAGTCCGAGTAGTTGCTGTTGCTTCGGATCATGGTGGCGAGGAAGTCGCCCCAGCCTTCGCCCATACCGCCCGCCTCGCCGAAGCCGAGGCAGCCAGAGTTGGCGGGGCCACCGGTGAGACGCGTGCTAAGACCGTGGCTGAGCTCGTGGATGACGATGCCGGCCTCCAGGTCACCGTCACGGTAAGGAGTGGCGGTGTTCCAAAGGTACATGCGGCAGCGCCCGTTCTGTCCGTCAGGAGGGGTCATGAAGTTGGCGTTGTTGTATCCGCTGCCATCTTGAGCGTTGGCGATGACAGCATCGTTCTCCGCCCCACCGCGGCCGAAGTTGTGTTGCTGGAAGTTGCCAGACACCTCGTCAAAACCGTAACTGTAAGATTGGCCATGAGTGAAGATATTCAAAAACCATCACCGCCACGGGCTTACCGGTAGTAAAGGTCATGAACCATGTTGGACGTGTAGAAGAGCTGAGTGACGGTGGCGTTGATGTACTTCTTCGCCTCGGTGAGCGACTCGCTGCTGTTCGTCACCTTCGGGTCATAGGTGAAGTCGAAGTTCATGTCGGCGCTACCATCGGGGCGATAATTGTACTTCCAGTTATTCGCACCTTCCCAGTCCTCGTGTGCGAAGACCTGCAGACATGTCAAAACAGAGAATACGTGTCGAAGGGAACGCTACTTACATTGTTACCCCAGGTCGTGGTGTAATTGGAGTGCCCATCCTTGCGCCGGATGCCTTCTGCGAGAGGGTCGTTCCCAACCGGGATGACGTGCCAACCGATGGGGCTAGCCAGAGTGTCGAAGTTCTCCTTGGCGATAGTGCGGTTGCCCTCGGAGGGGTCATTCACGCCCCAGGGGAAAATGTTGTACTGGGCGACCGGACGTTGCGTAGAAGGCTTCTTCGTGGGCATAGGCGAGTCCGACGCCCAGTCGACGACTGAGAGGATGCGATGCGGTTCCTGGAGAGACACGACGGCCTCGTACCAGTTGTCCTGCATCTCGACCTCGTACCGCCACGCGTGCATCAACTTGGTCTTGTCACCATCGGGGAGCTGGATGTAGACGGGTTTGGCCTTGACGGGACCGACGGCGTCGGGAACATTGTGGATGAGCTCAACCATGGTCGTGTGATCGCCGACAAGGTGGTGCTCGAACACGGATGACATCTTGTCGAGATGGGCGTCCCAGTTGGTCATGATGTCCTCGATGACTTCGCTCTTAGGAGTGGCGGCTATCATGAACTGGAGGAGGGGACGACGGGGGTCGAAATCGGTGCCAGCGGCGAACTTGTCGGAAGCCGCCATGCGGAAGGGTGTCTCAACATGAGCACAGTTCGACTCGTACGCATGTGCGAGGGGAGCAATGGTCTCCTCAGAGATTCCACCAAGGGGGACCTGATCCTGTGAGGCGGCTTGCTGGAAGGAGGCCGTCCGGGCATCTTGAAGCTCACCCTCGAGGGTCTGACAGAACTCGACGTGAGGACCAGGGGTGTTGGAATCGTCGTCGGCGAAGGACGTCGGGGCGGCGCCGCGGTAGAACTGCGCTCGAATGAGCGCGCGTGACGTATGCAGGGACGAGAGGTGCTTACCGAGTCACCGTAGGAGATGACGGCGCCATTGCGGTCAACGTTGACGTTGATGTCGCCATCGGCCACCTCAACGCCGTTTACGAGCTGGCGGAAATAAGCATGCGTAACGCCGGTTGCCTTGTCCGTGTACGAGTCCTTGCGGAGAGCGAAGGTGTTCTCAAGGGCGAGCTGGTCGCCGAGGAGGTTGGCCACAAAGCTGGTGGCAACCTCGAGAGGGTCCGAGGTGTCAACGGCAAAGTTGGCAGGGGAGCCGCTGGGGGGAGCGGGGGCGGTGTTGAACTTGGCGTGGGGGTGAACAGGACCGAAACCAAGGGTCTTGCGACGGGAGATGGCGCCGTTGTGAGCGAGAGTACAGCTCGCGAGACCAGCGAGAGCGAGAGTGATAGGAATCAAACGCATTGTTGCGAGAGTGAAAGGAGCTTGCCCAAGGAAACCAACAGACCAGTGAAGGTGTTGGAGATGGTGGGCGTTCGGGGTAGAGAGGCGACGGAGCTCAAGCCTCCTAGATAAGCACACCCGTAGCTTCTGACGTAATCCACGATATTGCCTTATCTGGCCAGATTTCACACGCCATCCATGCGACAAACGCACGTCTTTTTCCGAATACACCGCTTCAGCAAGCCTCGGGGTATACAAGGGGTATACAAGGGACCCCACACGCGCAGAGGGCGTGTCCTACAGCCAGCCATCCCATGTTGGGAGAATAACCGGCGGTGCTTCCGGATTCCGGAACACACGGAAGGGGAACCACCGCCTCTGAACATGCCCAGGAAGGCAACTCGTTCTCACGATTTCAGACCCGCGCCGCGGAACAACGGCGGGCGCTCACGCAACGCTCACGTACAACGTTTCTTCTCCGCCTTCATCGCCACCGACGACGACCAGGTACTTAGGTGCGTGTCTCGCTCATTCACAACGGCGGCGACGGCTGACTGTCATGCAGATCCACGGTCGCCATGTCTACCCGAACGCGCATCGTGATGGGCGCGAACCAAATCTACACCGCGTTCATCGCCGCCGTCGGTCGTCTCGACAAATCGCTGTCACCGCGGGACACGCTCGCCCGCCTCCAAAAGCACCAGTTCACGCTCGGGGACTCGATATACCTCTTCCACATATTCAACACCGCCTTCTGGGTGTCCATCATGGAGGTCCCGGGATTCCCCCTCAAACTCGGCATCCCTCTCATCCACGCCGCCCTCCTTCTCGTCCCCTTCACCTCCCAATTCTTCCTTCCCGCCCTCCCAGTCACCTCCTGGTTGATGTTGTATTACTCCTCTCAATTTATCCCCGATAACCGACGCCCGTCTGTCTCTGTCTCCATCCTCCCCACCCTCGAGTCCGTCCTCTACGGCGCGAACATCTCCGATCTCCTCACCCGCTTCACCCACCCTATCCTCGACGTCCCCGCCTGGCTCTCCTACGGCGTCATCCATTTCGTCTTTCCCTTCGTCGTCGCGGCCTTCACCTGGCTCTTCCGCCCCAAGCAGGCCCTCCACCTCTGGGCGCGCGCATTCGGCTACCTCAACCTCGTCGGCGTCGTCATTCAGATCCTCTTCCCCTGCGCCGCGCCTTGGTACGAGGTCATCTTCGGCCTCACGCCCGCGGACTACTCCATGAAAGGCTCCCCCGGCGGGCTCTTGCGCATCGACCACCTCTTCCACTCGTCAGGATACACCATCACCTTCTCCAACTCGCCCGTCATCTTCGGCGCGTTCCCCTCCCTGCATTCCGCGTGCGCGACGATGGAGGCCCTCTTCATCTCGCACTTCTTCCCCGCCGCGACGCGCTACGTGTGGACGTACGCGAGCGTACTCTACTGGGCGACGATGTACCTCACCCACCACTACCTCATCGACGTCGTCGGCGGCGCCTGCCTCGCCACCTTCTTCTTCTACGCATTCCTCCCGGACGACCTCCGTCACGCGCCCACCGCCACCACGCTCGCGAACAAGTACGCCCAGTACGACCTCGAGGCTCCTCGCGGCGGCGCAGGTGCAGCCGACTACGAGCTCTCCAGCGAGCATTCGGACGACGAGGACGACATTGCGAGCTTCCGCGCGCCCGCGCCCCTCCCGCGTTCGCCCTCCAGCACGCTCCCGCTCCTCACGAACCAGCAGGCGAAGGGCCCGACGCAGAACGCGCGCAAGAGCCACAAGCACACCGCCAGCATCGCGAGCCTCATCCGCGCGGACGACCGCGTCGAGGAGGGGTGGAGCCCGATCGGAAACGGCTCGTTCGCGTTTCCGCCGACGCCGACGAGGGAGACGACGACGCGGTAATGGTGGGGCGAGGGGCGCTGGGTTCATCTACATATATATGGTCATCCTTCACTATTGAAGATCTAGGCTGCATAGATAATAACGGATGTGGATAATTCAAGCTCGGGTTGTGTGTTTTCTGTATTCGCGACATCGTGGCGACAGTGCACAGAGGACAAGCGCTAGGCTATGAACTTCGTTTAAATTCTTGGACCTCTGTAGACATCGGTATCCTCGACGGTGAAAATATTAATAAGCTCAGCCACACCTGCTCATACGAGCGAAGGTAGATCCTACTTAGAGGGCAGATACTAGGCAGTGTCGATGCCCCTCTTACACTTATCCCTCCACAAGCTCTCCTCTGGCGTCTGGGTAGAAGACTAGAAGGTGGGGCGGGAAGATGGAGAGCATAGAGCGGAGTCTTTTTGTTCAATGCAGTGGCTGAGCTGAAAAGATCCACGAGGGGGAGGGTCATGAAGCCATCGTGGGCTTCAGTCAACGCTCATCCAAGAACTGTATCCATCTCGAGGCGCCGAAGAACGCAATACGGGTAACATGGACCACCAGTCTCCTCCACGAGCGATTCGCCTCCGCTCACTTGAACTGCTGATGCGACCATCCCTCAATCCCTCACAACGGTGTCGGCCGTAAGCGTCTTCTATGTGTTTAAAGATCTCGTCATCGGTGACTCTTTCCACGTCTTCTGTGGACAATGAAGACCGGATGGAGGGTTTCCACCCTGCGCCCTCTGCGGAGTCGAAATCGAACCTACTTCCTATACCCTGATTAGGCATGGATGGGCCATTTGCATCCGCTGGGTTTGAAGGGAGTCACGGCCCAGACTCCCTTCGTCCTTGCAGGGCAAAATTGCAGGACTTGGGATTTGGAGGGGCGTGTGGCGTGGCCAGCGTCCCCTGCGGGGTGAGATAAGAACGATCGTGGCAACGACTCCAGAAAAGAGCAACACACAGTCGATGGTGAAATCGACACAGGGGCAGTGACTCCGAAGATATTGTCCGTGTCAGGCTTCCAGATGCTAGCGAAGGTCGCAGATGAGACACAGGATTCAGAGACAAGGGATGCCAGGTCTGCGCGCTCGACGTTATCGCGATGATGGGGACGGTGGGATATTTGGATAAGAATTGGAGACCTTCGGAGGAAAAAAGCAAGACGCTTTCTCGTTAGAGATGTGTGAGGTCAACGAGATTCAATGGTGGAGGAGTCGAAGGGAGAACCTCCAACTGAAACTGCAGGAAGGACGAGTTTCGGGGCAACTCCGTACTTACAGGTGCAAACAGGATGCAAAAACTGGAATGGAAAAAGGCGCCAAAAAGGCAAATAGGCTCGAGATAAGCGTGCCGATCCGACACTGTGGCCGAGCGGAGCCGCCGTTCAATACAAAGAAAGCGAGAAAGCAAGTTTCCAGTTAGCTTTAGTTAGCTTCCCTTCCGTTTCCCGCATCTGCGCCCTCTCACGGAACTCCCCTCTCAGACATATAAGCAGCCGAGGACGATCGGCGAAAGGTGCGTTCCCCCCTCGCTTTTTCTTATGTCGCTCAACTTTCGATCTACGTCCAGGTCTGCCACCGTGACCACCACCACGAGCCACCCCCGCCTCACGCCTCTGACGACCTCTACCCCACGGAGGATCTCGCCGTCGACTAAAAGACCGCACCCCAGGCCTCGCGCGAAGCCCCCCGCTATCAGACATCTACACCCAACGGAAGCGCCTGCATCACTATCGAAATCTTCCTCCTCCCTGCAGCCCACCACGTCTCCCCCGCCCTACTCCGAATTCCCCCCGCACGCCCCACCCACGAAATCGCGCTCAACACCCCAACTTTCGCCGCGCACGCACGCGAGCTTCCTGGTGCAATATCCGCTCGGGCGGAGGACCACTACGGTGGAATTTGACGCGGATTCGGACGAGGGGGAGGGCATGTTGTACACCTCGGCGACGCGAGCAGGCACTGGAGGGTTTCGGTCGAGGTTTCTGGGAATGGGCGGGGCGGGGGGGATGAAGCAGACGGCGAAGAGCATCACGACGGCGCCGGGGCAGGTGGGCGCGGGGGAGACCGAGACCGAGGCGGATGAACCGGTGAGCTTCTTCCCTCTTACATTGTTCCGCACTTCTTTCCGAGGAACCATGGCGAAGTGGGCTCGGTGAATGCTCGACCGTCTCCGAGGAAATAATGTGGCATTTATCGAGGTCGTGTTCGCCCTGGTCTTTCGGAAATAGGAGTGTCGTCGTCGCAGTGGCGATCGTCGCTGGCAGGACCACTAATGCAGAGCGCTCTCGTTTTCAGCCTCGACACCTCCCGACGTCGCGCATCGTGCCCGAGTCCGACCCGATCGTCCCGCCAAACACCCTCGAGCAGGTTATCACCCCGCTTCTCTTCGAGGCCTCGCGGTTGCTCTCCATCGTGCCCGCCGTCTTCGGATTTCTTTACAACGTATACTACGTCTGGCACCCGCCGGACTCCCCGCCCGCGCTCTCTCGGCTGGACTTCTTCGTCTCCGCGCTCTGGGTGAGTGCTTCCTTCTCCACGGAGTCTTCGTAATCGAAGGTCTGACCGCGGGATGCACGGATAGGCGGTCCTCACCGGCGTGCAGTGTCTCTACCTCACCACCGGCCTCCTCGTCCGCTGGAAAGTGTACTATCCCCCGCTCTCGACCCTCATCCGTCTCCTCGCGCTCCAGGCCATCTGCTGGCCCGCGACCCACTTCACCCTCACGCTCCTCGACCACGCCCGGCGGCCCGTCATCTGCTGGGCCGTCATCGGCAGCACGACGTCTTTGTCGCGTTCGATCCAGCTCTGGGTCACGAGCAACCTGTGGTGGGAGGTCGACGCGCGTGGACGGGAACGCGGGTGGAGGCTGAAGCTGGGAGGCAGGTGGGGTGGACGCAGGTGGGACTGGGGCGAGGTCCTCGTCAAGTGCGGGCTGCCCATGGGGATCTGTTATTTTGTCATGGCGTGGGCGGAGGCGTTGAGGAGGGAATGGGAAGGGTGTTGAACGCGGGGGGTCCGGTCTCTCTTTCTTTTCGGTTCGTGGGTCGCGTGCTCTTAGATGTGGACGGAGTGGAGTGTATCAACATATGTATCTGCCTGCTTAGCTTACTCTCTACCTGCTCTATGCCTGTCGCGTCCGACCAAGCGTCGACGTCTACCACTATCCTGCTTTTTCAGTCTATTGTTTACCGCTACATGCTCTCCTTTATCGATTTCGCATTCTGTACCGGATCGCGACGCGACGCGACGCACTTGGGAGTCGCGGGTGCAATGCGTGATGCAATGCGCGACTTGGACGGAAAAGGCGTGGGCGCCGCGTGATGTCACCGTGTTGGGGTTCGCGCGCGTCTTGACGACCTCCACAATCTCCCTCTCGTCTTTATCCTCCTCTCCTCCTCCATACACATTTCGCGACCTCTTCTCAACTTTACGAAGCGACCCAGACAACTAACTTACTCACGCGCAAGACGCTTCACCCTCGCAGTCGCACATCCAGTGCCACACGACCCCAACGTGCTCTAATCGTCCTTCCTCGGATCCTACCCAGCCCACCGTCAACGTTGACCTCGCACACACACGCGAAGGGCACCGACGACGCACGAAATGGCGCAGGACCCCCCGATTAACGTCAAGCTCCTGCTCATCGGCAATTCGTCCGTGGGGAAGAGCAGTTTGCTCCTGCGCTTCTCGGACCAGCAGTGGTTGCCCGAGGACGAGGCGAGCGCGACGATCGGCGTGGATTTTAGGGTGCGTCTGCTGTCCCTTCCCCCACCTCCCCCGCCTCTCCCCGGTCTCGGTTTCCTTCGAGCATGACGGTGTGAGCGGGCGCTGACGGCGAATCGGACCGGACAGGTGCACAAGATGGACGTGAAGGGGAAGAAGGTCAAGTTGAGCATATGGGTACGTCGGGTTTCATTCCATATGTTTCGTTGTGTTCCGACGTTAAGACGGATGTGTGGGTAGGATACAGCAGGCCAAGAACGTTTCCGCACGATCACATCCTCGTACTATCGGGGCGCGCAGGGCGTCATCCTCGGTGCGTCCCCGCCTTCCCCACGCGGTTCCTAGACATGGCTGACGGGAGGACAGTGTATGATGTTGCGAACCGGGAGACATTTGACGCCCTTCCACGATGGTTTTCCGAACTCGAGACGTACGTCTCGGAATCGGTGGTGAAGATCGTGGTCGGGAACAAAGTGGACAAGGTGCGCGTATCTCCTATCATGAGGGAGTCTCTCCTCACAGGACAATATCCTCGGTGTGGTTCCCCGTTCCCCGCCCTTCCACTTATGCCCTGTCCAGGAGTATTCTCGCCAAGTGCCTACAGCTGAAGCACAGCAGTTCGCGGATCGAATGGGCTCGCTCTTTGTCGAGGCCTCGGCAAAGACCGCTGTCGGCGTGCGCGAGGCCTTCCGCACCGTCGTCGAACGTATAATCGACACCCCCGAGCTGTGGGGGACTGCTGGCGATCGGGATCGGCCGAGGACGGGGAAGGTCATGGTAAGGGAGGCAGATTCGGAGGGGAGAATGCCTGGGAACATCGATTTGAGCGCCGAGGGGCAAGCGCAAGAGGGAGGAGGTTGTGGGTGCTAGATGGCGATTTTGGCTCGGCGGACTGGGATGTAGACGAACGACTGTGACGACACTCTTCTTGCGTGGATATGTTTCTGTTAGTTATGTTTGCCGCACTACATATAGAAACTAATGGAGCTTGAAACTTGAACTTCATCGTGCTTCCTTGCTCAAACGGGGGAAGCGTCGGCACCCCCCTACGATACATGCTGTTCTTCCAACCGCGATTTTCAGGCTCTTTACTGTGTCCGAGTTAGATATCTGGAGAGCAAGGGGAAAGATAGGTCTGCGATCGCACGAGGAGCAGGTTCCAAAAACGCGCAAGGACCTGGGCTGGACGTAATCGCGGGGGATGGCGTCAGTACTACGCTGGAGTACCGGGATACTATTAGCAGCATCTGCCGTCCAATACATGTACACCGAAAAAAAAAGTTGAATAGCACACTATACCGTATCTGCAAACACATATACTTTCCCACCCACTCGACCGCGCTATAGATCTCCGTGTTACATCTGACCGAAACGAAAGCTACGAGTGCCGTTCGCCGACCCTCGTGCATGTGCACGAAACGGCCCATCCACCACCGACCTATACCGTGCATCGTTAGAAATGGTCGTGAAGGGGATAGGGGGATACGCACCTGGGCCATGTGAGCGTCGATCACGTCGTCGTCCTCCATCCCCAACTGGATCCAAAACGCAAGGAAGACCTTCAGAGACTACACGCACGCAGGGGGAAGAAAGTAAGAAAACGCACACTGTCCGGCGTTTCGTCGTCTTCAGGCCGTATCCTCTTGCCGTTGTACGTAAACCGGAGCGTCCCTGCCCCCTTCCAGTCAGCCCACCTCCGCCTGAGACCACGTCGAATAGGGAGCACGGATCGACGCACCGGGTTCCATATTGAGCTGTTTCTGGTTCACGAGACGCGACAAGTCAGCAAAGTGCAGCCTTCCCCTGGGATGACGACAGGCCGACGCACCGAAGCAGCGTCGAGCACCTTCCGAAGGGAGTTCGTCTTCTTCAGTTTGAATTTTACCGCTGAGCGGGCGTCAGGGTCGAAGGAAGGCGGAAGAGCACGAAAACAGACGCACGCCGGCCCTCGAAGTTGACCTCGATCTGTATTTTCTCGGAGATGGTGGGCTTGATGTCCTGGGACGCGTCATCCTCTTGTGACATGGCTTGGATTTTTTTAAATTACGAAGTTGGAAGAGTGGGGCAGCAAACGAGGGCTCGATGGGAGGAAGCGAGAAACGGTGGTGGTGGAATTGAGAGAGAAGACGCGCCAGTAAACAAGACGCGCCAAAACGCGTGTCACATGACCATCTGGCATTCTGTGCCACTGCCATTGAGGCTTGAGCGCTTGAGCAGAGCAATGAAAGTGAAATCTGTCGTCCTTCCAGAGCTCCTGCGGTATATTGGGAAAGTTCCTGATATACATCGGACAAGACAGTAGAACTTATTACATGCACGAAGTAGTGCAGAGATAGGAGGATATACGGTAATATCTAGCGGTACAAACAGCATTGCCCAGAGACGAAAGTCGGGATACAGGGGCGGACAAGTGGACAGGCGCGGGTGTGGGTACAAGGACACGGTATCAGAGACCAGGAAAAAGATACAACGAGGAGCTTGACTATAGGAATGTTGTCTTGAGTGCCCCGCCGAGCTATGAAAGGACCAGCTTAAGGTCAGACGCAAGGTATGGAAGGGTTGTTTAAACGCACCTGCTCAAGATGCGCATCGATGACATCGCCGTCCTCCATACCTCTCTGTAACACTCCCATAAGTATCCTGAAGGGTCCAAAAAAGGATGAGCCACCCACCCCTGCCGGCGTGTCCTGCGGCAGTACACGTTCCCCTTCAAAGACGAACTTGAACGTTCCTAAGCGTCGGTATCGGTAAGCCTCCACCATAGAAAACAAGAGATATGCAACGCACCAGACTCCTTTCCAAATTTTTGCTGCATGCACAATACAGTTGAGCACGAGCGAGTGTGCAAAATGCGAGAAACACGCACCTCTGCCACCTCGAAAATCTTCTTGAACTGCATGTTCGCCTTGACCTTCACCGTGATAGCTGGTATGTCGGACCATCCAAGGCAGCATCCGCATATCCGCCGTCCACATCAAAGGAGCATCGAAGGGAACGGTTCGTTTTCAGGATAGACGGGGAGACAAATGGAAAAACGGAATGGGTCTTGTGAGCAATGACGGCATCGATCTGGCTGATATGGAACTCACGGTTCCCCTCGTAGTTGATCGTGATATTGAGCTTCGGCTTCGTCTCCTCTGCTTCTGCGGACATGTTGAGTTGGGGCGAGGATGGAGATGAAGGAGGACGGGCGCGATGATGGAGGTGCGTGGTGAGGAGCGTGTTGTTTGTTCCAGGCAAATAGACTCTCAAAGTCATGTGGTACGCGTCGACCACGACTCAAAGGCGCGGTTTGGCGCGTTGGCGGTTTGGCGGGTTCGTTCGGTTTGGACTGTTACTACTTGCTTGGGTCTTACAAAGTAGCTGAAGATGGAGAAGATTTGCGCAAGGGAGTACATGTACTTTACAGAGGTGCATATAAGTAGGAAATTCTGAAATGCGGCACCCGCCAATGTTACGTAGAGGTAGAGCAAAACCAAGGTATAAGGTCTGGAGAAAGAGGGCATCTGAGCGAGGCTAACGATAGATGCGAGAAAAACATGAGCACTAGACGATGTTATAGAGTATGTATGGGAGCGAGCCACGTGGAACACTTTAAGAAAACTTCCACCTATGCAAGGACGACTGAGCCTCAAGGTCGGCAAGAGAGAACAGAAGGGCTAACCTATGGTTACAATTGGTGCACCTGGAAAAAGACGGTGTCAGTAGAGATATATCTTGTTGCAACGAAAGGACGCACGTTACGAAGGTCTGCAAATGGTCTGGGTCAGTCGCCAGTCTTTCACAATAAAGGAGATGCTCACCGTCATCGGTTCATCTGCACTTCGCGTCTGCGCTTGACGATAACGGCATTTCCTCTGATGCGCAACACGCCCAGGTCAGAATTACACGAGAGACCGAAGGAAACCGCCAACAACGCACCTGTTTGCATCGGCCGCACTGGAAGGCGTCGGTTTCCGCCTGTTGTTCACCGGCACCCAGTGACTGGAAAAAGTTGTCCTCTTCGATCTTCTTGTCCGCCGCCTTACGCTCCTCTGAAGCCATGTCCTATCGCCATCTTTAGTAATGATGCAAGTCGCGAGGAGACTGGGCATACCTGACTGGTCATCCTCGCAAATTTTGCGGCAGGAATGTCACCAGACTGGACTGCCTCTCGAAGACCAAGGTTGTGCTTGTCTTTGAGGTTGACATACAAGATACGGATTTTGCTTTTGTAGCCAGGAGTAGTTCCTTGACAGTCTGACAGCACCGTCTCTTCAACGACCCGGGCACACTTCAACAGCTGGTCGATGGCTACAGAGACATCTAGGGAGTGAGCGAGCGCAGATGGTGAAAGGAAGAAGGCCCACGATATGCCGAGTCTGCAGCCAGGCCGTCGTAGATAAGCTCGATGCACCGGTCGCGCGTGTTGTCCCCTGTGCCACCCTTTACACCGTCCGACTTCGCATTGCGCACGCCGACTGCAATGCCACCCTTCGCTGGTATAGAGGGAGACTTTGCGGTGGGAGTTGGCGTTGCGGATGCAATGGACGCTTTCCGAGAGGGTGCTGGCGATCCAGATCACTGGTCAATTCTTCCGGTCTTCCCCGCATGCAAAAAACCACGCACCTGTGCCCTTGGAAGACTTCGATACGCCCGCTGCCGCCTTCTCCTTGTCCACCTCCGACTTCCACTTCTTCACCAACTCCTTCGCGAGCTCCGCGATTCCCTTTGTGGCGTGTGATCGCAACTTGCCCACCGCTAACCCGGCCTTACTCTCCTGTGCGGCTCAATCAGTATCCGGCAACGTTGTAGGTAAATGCGGGGAAGTGGAAGGACGTGAAAGAGTAACCAACAGTCGAAGACTCACTCTCAGTGCAGCTTCCGTGATCGTCGTCTCATCCTTGAGCGTTTTGAGCACACCGAGCGTTTCCTACGACAAGGCAGAACGTCAGCGAAACCAAAATGACAGGGGTGGCCATGGGAACATCGTTAAAGCACACACCTGGTCGGAAGACGCCTGTTGCAACGCTTTCACCAACTTTTTCAACTCGCCAACATCGGTAATCGTGGGTGCCATGACCTTGCAGGTCTGAACTACGGGCTATAGTATCTACACGATACACGACTCTGACCCGTGTCTTTCGCAAGCTACGCTCGACCGAAATTCGCTAAGGAGCACAAGATTTGAGGATGAGAAGGTGAGCGCGCTGGCCAAGCTAGCCTAGACGAAGGCGTCGATGTTGCCAGTTGCCGCTACCAGAACCAAATAGGTGTAAATAGTCTGTTCGTCGCGACCCGCGACCGCGAACCTGCTGCGAACGCATTCCTCTACTTGACCATCTGTCCTTTTCTCCGTCTTGCGTCGCCGGTGACGCTCTAATTGATAGGTTCGCGTGAAGCATGGTCCCTACGACATCTAGATTCTGATCCCTGCCAACCTGAAACGCGCATGTAGCAATCTCGCGCCATGGCCCGACGAGAAATGAAGGGGTGTGAAGAAATTTGGAGAAAAGGTGCGTTCGTATAAGTTGCTGTTCCGTGTAAATACTGAGAGTTAGCAGCGGACGGTTACGTTTGGTCGTCGAGAATAAGTCAAACCGACCCTGCTGTTTAGTATCCCTCAAGTCTCCAAAACGAATTCTCAAAAAACATCATGTACGAACTGATTATCGATTGCGAGGCGTTGCCTTGAGTCGCCGGCCAAGTTGTCTGCAATGGCCAGCGTCAACTTTAATAGTTAAGTTCTCGCCCGTCGAGACAGGAGTCTGATCACTAGGTCATCGCTAGCAGCATAAACCCGAACGTAGTGAGCACTGTTACCATTTCCTACAATTGTTCATGCACAAGCTCATGTAGCATTAGGTTCTGGTTTCGGGTGGAATCACGGTCACGCTCGCCCACCGCAAGAAATCGACGCGTACGCTGCCACTGGCAATCTGCAAGGTCGAGTATGTACTCGTTTTCGACGGTCTCGGTCGGTAGCAATGATCTCAAGTAGAAGTTCGCAAATTATCTTTAACCAACCTTGACATCGCGCAAGCTGTTCCCCCCCCGCTAGAGTGAACTCTTATGGTCTATTTTCCTGGAGACAACGGCGCACAGATTCCCTTGAGACCACAGCAACACACCCTTTCTCAATATGCACGACGTTCCTCAATCTGGGTGATTGGACAATCTGGAAGCTGAGGCGGGCATGTGTTGCTTGGTTTCAGTACCCTCATTTTCAAGCGTTGGCCTGCTTAACCCACATTCTTCGCCAAGGTGCAGTAGCTGTCTTCGCTGCTGGTTATGCGCCCCAGAAATAATATCAGACTGTTTTACTTCACTCATTGCATCTATCGTTCACCTGTGAATTTTTCCTCGTCCATATCGTGCGCGGTCCGCCCGTGAACAGATAGGTTGTCAAGTCATACATAGTGGATCGGATGAGTGAAGCTACATAAGATGATTCAGAAAATTGTCGCCCGTATCGACGCATCTCAGTGATCCCACGCTCAGGCCGAACCGCGCACTCGTTAATAGTTATCGCGCCTTCGGACGCGAATGGTCCGTCTTACTCACCATGCTTGGGTTAACTCAGCTTAACCCCTTCCTCTCTCACCACCACCATGTCTGCGGCACCCCTCGCCGACGGCAGCGACGCTGAGCGTCAACCTCTGCTCTCATCCAAGCCGCCGAGCTATCATGAACCTGCATTGGAGCCTGATTCCATCGTCTCCGCGGACGAAGAAGACGTAAACGAGCCGCTGGAGACGCCGACGAAGAAGACAAGCCTATGGGCGATACTATGGTACATCGTCCTGGCCTCCTTTAGCGGGGTTGCTCTGGCGTTCTTTGTCAAGGGCTTCATCGATGCGGACGATGTCGACGTACGTCTGAATCACTTGTGGGGTTCGACTGAGCGCGCTAATCGAGAATCCAGTTTGACCTCAAGGGCGCATTGAAGAAGGCGCTTGGAGGCGGGCTGAGTGGTGCTGCAGGTGCGATTTCCCGTGGACCGTGCTCGTCGTAATTCTGATGAAGTATTGTGGTTAGCAATGGTGCTGCAGGTGTTGACTCTCATGGTGCGTTTCCTAGTCCTCTGCGTTTGAATCGGTCAACGGATCGACATCGGTCGTGACAGCCCTTGCGCACGGTCATGAATTACCAGTATCGCTACGGTACCACCACGACACAGGCCATCGGTACTCTCTATCGTGACGGCGGCCTCTCGCGGTACTACCAAGGGCTCCTGGCCGCGCTCGTGCAAGGTCCCGTTTCCCGGTTCGGGGACACAGCCGCGAACGCGGGTATCCTCGCACTCCTTCAGTCGAACACGTTCATGAAGAAGCTGCCGACTTTCATCAAGACCATATTCGCGTCGGTCGCCGCGGCGCTGTTCCGCATGGTGCTCACCCCCGTGGACACGCTCAAGACGACGTTGCAAACGCAGGGAAAGAAGGGCTGGGGAATTTTGGGACGCAGGGTATGTTTTTCTTTTCCTATTAGCAAGATCCAGTATTGACATACCTTGCAGATCAAGACATATGGGATCGGCTCTCTGTGGTACGGCGCGTTCGCAACAGCTGCTGCCACCTTTGTTGGCCACTACCCCGTACGTTTTCGTTCTCAGTTACCCGCGACATCCCAGCTAATATCGTCGTATAGTGGTTTGGCACCTATAACGGCTTGGATGCATCTCTCCCCCCTCCCAACAACCTCGGGCAGAAATTGCTCCGCCAGGCGTTCATCGGATTCGCCGCCTCGGTGATCTCAGACACCATCTCCAACTCGCTCCGTGTGGTCAAGACCTACCGCCAGGTGAACGAGACACGGATCGGATACTTCGACGCGGCGCGCAACGTCGTCGCGGCCGACGGCTTGATTGGCCTGTTCGGACGCGGGCTGAAGACGAGGATCATCGCGAACGGGTGCCAGGGCCTTATGTTCTCCATTCTCTGGAAGCTCTTCATGGACATGTACGTTTCTCAATCTGTTCCCATGAGCTAGGGCTGACTTTGGCTTAGATGGAACGAGAAGACAAAGCAATAGATAGTTTCTCGCATTGTATCTTGAGGTGACCTTCTATCATATTTATTGGTCCAACGAGCGTGTGAGGTGCAATCCGCTCACCGTGCGTTTGACGGTCTGATCTTGCTGGACGCGGGCCCATCGCTGAACGAAGTTCCCTCTGCAAAGGACCATATAAGGCCGTTGTGAACAACGAACTGTATCGAATTATGCAACGCGTTATGTAATGAGCCCTAGGTCCAAGAGGCATCAAGAATACAGGAATATACGTAAGATACGAGAAGGTACATATGGTAAAAGCTCAAATTATTGTGTGTCGACTAAAAGAAATAGAAACGAGTCCAGCGTGTATCGAGTATCATTTACCCTTAGGTCCGTCAAAATTGTTGAAGGTTGGACAGAGTTGATCCCAAGCCGCTAGAAATCCCTATGGTAAGCATACATCTCCTTCCCCCACGAGCGGGTCTCACCAGAGGGATGTATGTCCTGCGCTACCTCGTCCACACGCTCGGCCATGACCGCCGCAAAGCCTGCTGTTAGGTGCCAATCTGTTTAGGTGGTCAGATATTATTGGTTCGAGTTGGCATTGCGCGGAAGAAGGCGCACCGATGTGGCAATGGATGAACCACGGTCCCGGGTTGTCCGTGACGAATCGGATGGTCACTTCGTCGCTGGCGTTGCCGATGTTGACCGTGTCGCGGATGACGGGATTGACGAAGTTGTAGGAGCTGTTACCGGCGCTGCGAAGAACATGGAATGCGTGCTGTACAACGAGAAGGAGTGAGATGCAGATCAGGGGGAAATAGGAGATTGGATCGTACGCCGTGGAGATGGACACTGTATGAGAGGAAGTAAGGTCAGTGTGCAAACATGCCATACATATACAGTAGGAAGACGTACGGGTGCTAACGTTGGGGGGCATGGCTCAGTAAGATACGCTCGACCAGATGTAAGTCGAAAAAGCTCACCGGACCACCAGTTGCTCCGCCGGGAATAATAAGGTCGACTACTTTATTCCGTTCGAGCCCGTATACGCTTCCGTTGGGCATAAGTTCCTGCGGTTTCTTGGCTCCGCTGAGGATCTGGAGGAGCACGGGGATGGTGGGCGGCTGAAAGGTGACATTGTTGACATAGAACAACCGCGGCGTCGAGTTCTAGAGTATATGTTTGAAATGGAGAATCTGCGGGAGATCGAGGGCAAGGAGAGAGACGTACGCTGAGGAAAACATCGAGATTAATGGTCGTGACGCTTGGGTCTCCGATACGATGGGGCCCGGGCTAAAAAATAGAGTAAGAAACTCGCATGAGCCTCGACGGACACCGGGAGCGTACCACGGGGGATTGGTCCAAGGGCTAGGAAATACGTCAGATTTCTTCAGAGGCATGATCAATAGCAGTGTGACGTACGTGCAGATCCGTCTCGAGGAGGAGACGGGTTGCAGACGTAGCCTTCGACGTGGGATCCGCGTTCGGCGCACCAGCATAGCGCAGAATGGCGGAGTTGAGCCCGCCGGCGAACGTCGTGTTTCCGAGGTCGGGCTGAGCGCGAATCCCTGGATTAATGAATGTCGCCGTTAGTAAGCGGCTGAGGTCACAAAGAAGATGGGGCATGGAACACTAACAGTAGTTGGCAGGGGGTTGATTAGCGTTCAACTAGTGTGCAGTGGCGTGGCGTGGGCCTCGGTTATATAATAAACAACAACGGTAGGGCTTACCACGATAGAATAGCGCTGAGCTGTAGGAAAGCAATGTCAACCTCGGAATACATCTAAAGTCGTCCCACGCACCGGCAAATATCTGGATCGAGTTGACCACGAACGGCTGAGTGTTCACGCCATCAGCTTCAATCACAGTCAAATCGTGCTGGTCGATTGAAAAGATGAAGTTGGAATCGCAAGAGATGGAAACCACGCGGAAGCGGTATCTGTGTCTCGTAGCATGAGGACGATATCAGGGGAGGGGTGGGAAGAGAACCACCGTTTCCCTTGTTGGACATTGACGACAGCGAGAGGCGAGTTCGGCGTCGGGCTGTTGGAATACCTCCCGAGCCCATTGATGAGGACCGAGTCGGGTGCGGGAATAGCTGGGGCATCGTGGCTGAAGTAATGATACCTGCATTTATTCGTTAGGTTTCCTTATATATTTGGCAGCGGACGAAGGTCGGGAGGGCTTACCAGTCTGCGAGCGTAATCACCGTCGAATCTGATCGGATGTGCAGGTGTCAGTGTTACTCGTTCAATGCACTACTACATAGGGACAAGAAAGACATACCATCATCGACATCGTACAGGTTCGCGTGCGGGTCTTTAGGGTCGTATACAATAAGAGGACCCCGAAGACCGTCACAGTACTGGTTGGAGAAGTGCGAGTGATACCTGCAGGTACCGTGAGTGCCACAATAACCGGGTCGACGTATGGCGCAAGGAGCCTACCAAAAGGTACCTGTGCAGCGCATTCAGACGGGAATGAATGGGAGGAAACGAGGCACCCGATCGAGGGGGGTACTTACCGGCTTGGTCGGGGATACTGAAGTTATAAAGGAAGGAGTCTCCGGGAATGATTGGACACTGGTTGATGGAGGCTGCGCCATCTGCCCAGTTTGTACCACCGTGTTGGAAGATACCGTGCCAGTGCTGTATTCATAGATTCAATGTAAGGCCATCCGATATCATTGGTGACAAATTAAAAGTGGCGTACGACGGAGGTTACTATGTCCATGTTGGTGTCGTTCAAACTATCCTTGACATTGATTCGGAAGTTGTCGCCCTGTACGAAGCGAAAGAGAGAGATAGGTCAGGTTGAACAAGGATCATCAGGGGCCGCCATGCGCACCTTGTTTCCTTTGATGATGGGTCCGGGGAAGGTCCCGCCAGCAAGAACGGTGCTGTATATATCGTCAATCTAACCTACTCCTAGATCGCCAACGTCGGAGGTGGGACGTACTCGCGAGCGTATCCATCCGGTGCTATTACCTTGTTGACAATATTCAAGTTTGTACTGACCACGGCAGCGAGTGTATTAGAAGAGAATAACCAGAGAGTGAGGATAGAGGAGCGTTGTAAGGAAAGTAGCATGGCAAAAAGTACTGACTTCTGCCCCCCACAGTCGTTAGGTATTTTATATGCCTCATAGACGCACAGAGTCGCAGAGAAAGCCGTCGAAACGGGTTATGGGCGCTTCGGTGGCACGCGTTGGAATGGACTGTGCTGGGGTAGACACTGGTAGGGCCAAGGTCGTTGAATCGAGAACTGACTCAACTGGAATGATGGCTGCGCGTAAAGCGGCGACCTCTTGCCCGCTTCAGAGTACCCAGGAACCTCGAGTGAGAGCAAGTGAATGCGAATCGTTCCTGCGATGACATAGTCCACGGAAATGCTCTCCAGGCCTCACCTTGTGATGTGCGATCAAGCGGTTGAATATGCGTGTGCCCTACAGCAGCGAAATAGGATCGTGGCGTGTCCAGGGAATCAAATGTGGCTGCTACACAGGTACAATGCGTAGAGCACACAGGTTGAGCGCTTGGTGACTACGTTTTGATGGTCGCTGAAGCTGAAGCAGGGCCCGGTCAAGCCCTGTGACCTTCCAGAGCAGGCGATGGTATATGCTGAGACAGTCGCGACAGGTAAGGTCGGGGCTGGATTGAGGGAGGTCGGGTCTGTGAACACGGGGTGGTGTCCTGCAGTGCGCCACATATGATAGATCATTAGTCAAGACATGATCCTTTGGTGGCCACTCGGGCCTACAACGGAGACAAAGTCAAAGGACATTAGGCGGAACGTCCGCGTCCAGACACCCCCTCAGTGGTGTAATTGCCTCGGCTTCAGAGCAGCTGTCACTCAAGGCCTGATCCGTACCATACGGGCGGGGAGGGTCAGCAGAGCAAAGCAACAAAACGGACTTGGGTCGACAACGCAATACAGTGCTGCATATGCGACCTGGATAGGAACATAGATGAGAATGATTGAAAGGTAGAAACGATACAGTAAGCCACCGGCGAGGAAGTGCGCACCTGCGAACGGCGGAACCTGTGAACGGCGAAACTTGTGAACGGCGAGGGGTGTTAAGGGCTTCAGCCGAAGTACGACCCCAATGCACAGCCTTGTGCGAAACATCGCCCACACTGCATATGCACAAGTCGGGCCGTTGCCCCCGCTCCAACCGCGAAAAAGAGGTCGAGATTATGAACAGCGGCCGAGTCTAGGATATTTTTGGAAGCAATGGTTACGGATCCAGGTTGAGAGGGAGGAAATGTTGTTCATCAATACGGAGGAGATCTCGTAAGACGTCTAAGGTCTTCGACGTGCCGTGGGACCGTTAGCTATGAAAAAATTCCCGTTCTGAATCCTTGGTGAACAAGAGTGCGTAGCGCGATGGGCGGTCTGTCGGATATCAATTTATCTATTGTCGTACTCTGACAGGGGGACGATCCTCGCAATTGGGTGTGAATAAAATGAGGGAGAGAAGGGGGGGAAAGAATCAAACGAGAACGGGAAAGCCTAAGTACACGCATGTAAGTCAACCACCGGCAGTCGGTTGTATCAAGGCTGTATCACAGCCTGTATGATACATACCTCATGCTTCTTTGGGATGGAAGCACCACTTGGCTTCAGCGTTGTGCAGCTCCAAACCCAATTCTTCCCTGATCATAGACAGCAGCCTCTTCTCGTCGTTCTCTACCAGTTGCGTGTGGTGGTTTGAGTACAACCGCACGATTCCTGCGTATCTCAGAGGGAGCAGGAATGGGTGCTTAGACTGGAGGGTTTTGAAGCCACAGATCCGGGCGATCTCCGCGACTGTAGCCATTGAGGTGGTCGGACTGATTTTGCTTCGCAAATACTCGACGACGTCCTCCTTCTCGTCATACGAGATCAGGCACTGGTATGTGACGGGGATTTCAAAGTGGAGCGTGGGTTGGGGTTTTCAGGCGTGCGACGATATTGAAGCGGTAAGGTGGCCATGGGTAAGCGTGTACTGTGAAGGTCGCAAACAGCTTGGCGAGACAGCCGCGGCGTTAGCGCCTTATCAGGCAAGATATGGATACGGAAGGGGAAACGGCTTACCTGTTCGTATTCTTCTTCAGACATGTTGTAATAATCGACATCGGACATTCCACGTACGTGAGCCATGCGCTGGCCTAGGAGAAGGGATTTTTGGGAGAACTTCAAGTTCGGAGGACGACATGGGGGATGAAGCTGAGAGGGGGTGTAGAGACCATTGGCCGTAGGCACATAAGTAGCGCGATGACAATGGCCATGATGGGCTTTTGGTTTCACAAAAGTGACGAAGTTGAACGAACAGAGAGTTCGTAGGCACGTGGCAGAACAATGGCGAGATAAGGACCTTAAGATAAGATAAAGGCAGACCCATCACCCATGACGTCACTTGCACACGGATCACTGCAGCCTCAATTTTGCTTATGGGCGACGGAGGTTGACGGCCACAACTCGCTCCCAAGTCCCGACGGTGACGATCTCCACTTTGACCGAAGCTTCTCGATCTCCACCACTCTATTGGAAGGCGGACACGCTCCCCAAGGGCCGCTCCGTTTCAAACTTGGCAACGAGGACGGAAGAGGTGATGTCATCCCATGTCATCGACGGCGACAGCGGTCAAGGGCTGGAGGGCTCGCCAGGTGCGTCATCCATTACCGCCCCACATTTCTTTTTTGGAGCGGTATATATACCACCGCGCATGGAAGGAAAAGTCTCATAAACCTACCTACCCTCCCTCACTCACCTGCTCAAGCAACCACACATACAATCTCCCACCTTCACGACCTCACCGAGACATCATCATCATGGTACGCGTTTCGACTACTGAACAGGTTCGCGAAAGCTGAACCACTTTTTTCCACAGGGCTCCATCGTTTCTGCCATCGGCGGCGCAATTAACGCCATAGTCTCTGCCATTGCTGGCATCATCATGACCATTATCAATGTCATCGTCACGGTGCGCACACATGTTGCTCCTTTGATGCGTTTACTCATTGTATGTTCAGATCATCGTAACCATATTCGACGTCATTCTCGACATTATCTGCTGCCGCTGCTTCTCGGGCAGGCGTCGTGCCGGTCGTCGCTCAGGTCGATACGGTTGGGGAGGAGGAGGACGCAGTACGAGGACGGCGGCTTACTGAGCAGGCCTTCGTTGGCACTAAAGAGGGCTGTTTGCTCTCGGTCTGAGGATTGGCTTCATACCCCTTACCCACGCGATACTTCCGCCAGCTTCCGCTTGCTGCTTTCCGACGATGTCTAGTACAGTACAATTACCTGTCTGACCACCTGTATATCCTTGTATCCATATCTTTTTTTATGACTTCCCAATCGCTCGGCGAACGAGAAACGCAAATTGATCATTTCATCCGTCCACAATTTCAACCGCGTCGTTCACAAACTTCTCCTTCTGCTCTATGCCACTGCGCAGCCCGCATGAGTTTGGGAAGGTACCGGATGATACGCGCGCCCAGTGGTTGCCTCCGAAGGGAAATGCCATACCAGGTTGAGCGAGCAGATCCGGCTGGATGGGCCCGAGTGTGGCGCGCAGGGAGGCGTGGTGTGGTATTTCTGCACGGTGGCCTAGAGGACCGCGGCGGTAAGAAGGGGTTGGCCCAGGGAAATGAGCCATCCAGCACAGGCGACAAGGTAGGGGCGAAGCATGAAGAGACTAAGGAGATGGGGAGAGGCAGGGTCAAGGGTGGTAGTTGCGCCTCCGAATTTGGAGGGGATGAGTGTCGAAAGGTAACAAAGTGCATACTGTGAGACGTGGCTTCAGTCATTTAACAATCGGACAATGGCGAGGAACAATCACTCACGGAAAATTGACGTTGAACACTCCATCGCCACGCGTCGGCCAGCCCTATATGGTGTGAACGCAACCTCCATGTGTTCGAGGCGACCTTCGGCTCCATTACGCGACACGCCGTCTGTCCAAGCGTTGTGACACGCGATCCACGTGCTTGAGGATGGCGTCGCCTGCTCGCTCAACAAGGCTAGGGTCGATCTCAGGCCGGGCATGCTTGGGATCACAATGTCGACGAGTTCCGGGAGAAGGGCGAAGAACAAAAGCGAGCTGGCTGGCTTTGAGTTATGAGAGTCCTCGAGCAACGAGAGGTAGGACATTTCAAGGATACAAGTGAGCGGACTCAGAGATGGAAGAAACGAAGTGTATGCGTCATTAGGGGATCATAGTTCGGTTTGGTGGCCGATCCTACGAGTGGCCGTTGAACGAGACCTGAAGAGGGAAAAAGTGGACACCCAGGTCAGACTTTTCGAGGTGCAGAAGGATCAGGAGGATTATATATATACCTTCAGCGACCTGCTACTTACATGGTCCCAAAATCCGACATGAACCATGGGTGGAGGAGGCCGGCCACGGAGCGGTTCTCTCTGGTTGTTTCTTCGCTCCCCGCCCCCCGCCCATTGTTCGCCTGGTCTTTTGCGGTTGATAGCATCCAAGTTGGCGATTTCGCTGTCCTCATATGAGAAGACGGAATGCTCGATGGTGCCGGCGCGGGTATGCGTGAACGTAATGGCAGCAGTGCGTGGGATGTAAAAATCTACAGAATAACACAACAACGCATAAGAAATTTAAACGAGGAGAGATGATGGGGGCGGCATGCGCACCTTTCATCGCTAAGGTGCTCGAGAAAGCTCGTGTCGGTGATAGGGAGTCTGCGCCGTCACCTGGTAGTTCTAACTTGAGGCGATGGCATTGGGACTGCTGACACCGAGAGCGGAGAGGGTAACAGTGGTCCGTAGTATCGCTAAATAATCGAGAGTCTTGGCGTGAACTCGAACGAACAGGACCAGGAATGAACATACTTGTGCAACCCGCGCGGATAGAGGTAGATATGGTTGTGCAAGGTTGTGCACGACGTTGCCCTACAGGTTTGGACTCTATTTGCGCCTTCCTTGATGGTGCCAGCAACGGAGAACGTGCCATGCGGGGTGGCAGTCCGAAGAGGTGATTCAAGGTAGATAGTCTTGTCTTCAGGTTGAAGGAGTCGTCCGAGAAATCATCGCGGAGGAGTGCGTCGTTTGCCAGGATCAACAGACTACTTTGCAGCGGGGAGTAAGCGAGGCAAAAGCGGGAAGAGAAGAAGATGATTTTAGTTTGCTATCTTTCCGCCTGTGGGGTAGGTCTTTGAGTGCGAGTGCTTTGCGTGTTTGCTGGGCGATCATGGCCTATCATGGCAGTCCCTGCGTGGAAGAACATCCAACGAATCAGCGTTCGCGACGAATTCTGCCGAGTCTGCCGAGCCCGGCAGAAGCCGTATCGGTACGTGCCCAAGTCCGCGGTGGGAGCATTCTTCAACTTCGACTTCAATGGCGGTTTTGGTGAACGACTTACAATCTCAAAAGGCGAGCACCTGTGCGTCACAGCGGGTGATGCGCTGAATACGGTGCTTTCTGTGGAGGTACTCTGGTGGCCAGAAAATCGAGACTCCTTGTTTCCGCTGGTCGCACTCAGGGTTCATACGGTATGGTACGTTTATGCCTTGATTATTCATGGCGGGAAGTCCACGTACTACTCTGACCCAGTTTGACGGTCCCTCTTCGCTCTGCATCTGTTTTTTTTTTGTCCACATCGTGACCAAACTTGAACGCGTCATTTTTGATCGAGACTAATCGAGTGTCGCTCTACGGATAGTCCTGTTCTGCCTGTCAGTCCTGCCAGGTTCCGCCGAGATAAGCATACTCACTCGACACAGTGCTACACGACTCTGAAGATCGGAAAAAATGTTTGCGCCTGAACCGACCAACCAAAGACTGATGACGATTGGAATATCCGGGACAGATTCCAAGACACTGCCATTTTCAAGATGTATTTCGGTCGTCCTGGACCAACCTTCGGAGTAGGCTTGCTCCCTACTAGTACGTATGTTTCTCTTACTCTCGTATCATCTCGAATCTCCTAACCTAGCCATGACATTCCAGGCATTTTACCAACTCAGCAAACACCTGATTTTAATGTACGGACCCGCCCACCGTCTGAACAAATCTGTGTCAGTATGTGATTTTCCGACACAACACTGTCTGATCAGAAATTATAGACAGCACTTCCCCAAGGCTCAGGCTCGTGTCGTCCGTTTAGAATTTCTCCGCTGTGCGCTATACGGGCAAATGTTCAGTGCAATACCGGGTTCAAGATTACTCACAGCCAGCAGAGTGGTGTTTGGATGTTTGACTTTGAACCCTTGGCCAGTTTACAGTGCACTTGGTTTTGTCGTTTCATCACCTTCAGTTCTACCAGGAAACTAACAGAGGACACAGAAGTAGTGATCATCGGACGTCTTAGCTGACTGACTGAGTTGGACGGCGACTGACTTCCCAGTCACAGATCTACGTCGAATCAGCGAGTCTTAACGTAGAGATTATCACGATCGGTGACCCCTGGTGACCCAACACAGGACACGCGTGGGATCGCATGTTCCTGGGATCTTGTGTGTCCAAGTGGGCTCCGGCGGTAGACCCTGTAATCCGAGTCGCGTTCACGCCCCCGGGTGGGGGTGATCCATCGAGATTCGACGCGCTGTACGGTAGTAAACACTCTTCAGCTTCAATTGCACAAATACACAGTACATACACAACAGTATACAGTATGAGCCGCTATCAAGAGGGTTGTACTGTATACCACTGATTAACATTCAAACACGGCAAAGGGAAAACTAACATGGAAACATATCGAGAACACCGAGAAGATTGCGACGGAATTTTCTATGTAAGTAATACAAGCCACGAAGAAGGGGACTATTCCAAAGCGTAAGCTGCTCACCACCATATATCCGGAACTATCGTACTAGTAGAGTAACCTCCTCAAACATTGCCGTTGTCGAAGTTGGATGCCCCGCTTATGGCAGTACGAACATGGATGATATACCCATCATCGGTGGGAAACACGGTGATGCTTTCATTGGATTTCGACGCACGACCCTGACACGGGCGACGGTAAGGATTGAAGGCAGGGCACTTTCCTTTCTCATTACAAACACGTCCCGACGAACTTGGCGCCCCGTCCGTGTTTACATCTCCGGCGCTCGGCATGAGAGACGGCTCGGGAAAAAAGGCAGGCACAGGTGCGACCGACGGCGGGTAATGGTAAGGGTTGGGTGGATAGGCTGCCGGTGGAGGGAAAGGCTGTGGGTAGCCATAAGGAGGATACGGCGGTTGGAAGTTCGGATCGAAGTAAGGGTGGTATTGGGCGACGAAGTTGGACGTCCCGTTCCCCGCAACCTGTGGAGGAGGAGCCTGTCCAGAAATTTAGATGACGTCGACTCAGGGCAGAAGAAAATGAAGATCACTCACCACTGGAGGCGGGTAGTAGGCACGGTCATCCGCGACATCAGATGCGGGATCGGTAGCCTGTGGAGTGTGCACGAGGATGGCGGGTGGACCCATAGTGTGTCCGGAGGTGTCGCGGTACTCGCGTCCTTGAACGAGTTGATCTCCGCCGCGGGGCGTGGGAAAGACGGGGTCTGCCGTTTCCGATGCCGTCGAGTCATTATGAGAGGCATTCCACGATGAATCGAGTGGATCCAAGCATATGTTTGGGTACCAGACAACGGGAACTTGAAGGGATGAGGAGGCCGGATTATGCATTGAGGACCAGGTGGATTGAAAGTAGGTTGCATTCGAGTGCAGGAGATGGGACGTGGACTCGGTCGATGTGATGACAACTCATGGTTGTGTTACAACTTGTCCAAGGTACTTCATTTTCCATTGCCTTATTAGGAAGGACGTCGCTAAACGACAGATTACGACTGTGCCCCAGTTCGTAACCGTCTCAACGACACGACGACGACAGTGCCACAGATCGTCACCATCCCGACGACAGTGCCACAGATTGTCACCGTCTCAACAGCACAGCCGCGACGGTGCCACAGTCTCATCCCCGTAGATACTTGATGCGACCGTCGCTCAATGTACATATATTTACTCGACCTCCTTTCTTATAAAAGGAGGCTCATCGAACGAGCCATTCCTCAGCTCGTTCTCTTTGTAAATACAGGACTGTTCTAACTAAAGAACCTCCTCTTAAGTATACTAAAGAGAGCCCAAAGTAACTAAGTCGAAAGCTCGCCTAAGTCTTCCGTGAAGACTTACTGCTTCGCTTATCGACCTCAACCTTCGTATCACCGAGACGTCTGGATCACCTGATCCCACCTCTCATCTACACGAATACTGTAGCCTGAGCCGCTTGTCACGTGATAAGGACCGTCCTTAACACTAGAACGAGCTCTCCTCTACACTAGCTCACCCTACAGTTTGGCGCAGAGCGTCAAACGAAACACCCACCACGGAGTCAGCGGAACAACCCGCTGAAACAAGACCATCAGACTTTGAAATCCCTTATCTCCAATCAAACTGCAGTCGAGAATTCCCCAACGGAAACGAAGGTCATAACTGGACGTTCAACCCTTATAATCTCATTTTTTACCACGACGGAGCCTTCATCGCGAAAGAAAGCAAAGGAACATATATATACCAGTGGAACCCACCCATATACAGATACAACCTTCCCCCAGCAGCGGAATACTTCAAAGATAGATCCAAAAGAGAAAAGGAAGACGGAAGCTACGACAATTCACATTGGAAGCGCCCAGATTATTCAAGACCTCATATCGGGCCCCTCTTATCAGAAGAACTCTGGAAACACCCGGACGCACAAAAGGTCGAAGAGAAGCCTTACACCGGGAATATTAAGGACTACTGGGAATTTGATCCAGATACCGACACAGCCGATACGACAACCGAACCACAGAACCCTCGAACCGAACCCCAGCATCCTCAAGAACCCGCAACAGCCGCACCACCTCCAGAGGAAACCGCGCCAGAACCTAAGAGAACTATATCAAACCCCCAAATTAAGTCCGATCCCAGAGGAAGTCGAGAAAGCAGCCCATCGAGCGCAGCAGAAACGGAAGAACATACAGAGAACTCAACAAGATCCCAATCACCTGACGACGTCTTCGGAACCACAAGAGGAAGAAAAGGAAATCTATTCGGAAAACCCGAAAACATCGCATCAATAGGAGACACCGCCACCTCGATACCCAACCCCGCCACCGCACTTAGCAATGTCCCCCCTGGAGAGACTAATGTACCGCGCCAGACGCCTGCAACTCCAACACCAGCCGATCCCACAAAACCGAGACATGAGACTCGATTCTCCCTAGAATTTGGCACAACCGACCCAATAGGATGGAGAACGCTATCGCCACCATCACCATCACTCTCCAACCAATCAATAGATAACAAAAAGGGAAAAGAAGTCAGAGACTACGTCTTCGGAAGAGGAGCGACCGCGGATCTTCCGAAAGAATCGAAGCACCCACCAGGGAATTCCCCACCAGGAGGAACAGGCACAATCGGATCAAAACCCGACGATAAGGACAAAGGATTCAAACTAAACGCACTAGGAGTATACGACGGAAGAGACCGAGCGAAAGCAGCAAAGTTCATAGAACAATGCGTACTTCGCTTCATAGCCTTTCCCAATGCGTACACGGCCAACATGCGTAAGATAACCTTTGTACTCTCGCATCTCACCGACGGACCGGCCCTCCACTGGGCGTCCCTTTTAATAAGCAAGATCGATAAGATACGAGATCGTGGTCTAGATCCAGAAGTATACCTCTCATGGACGGCATTCCGCGACTACTTCTTAGAGACCTTCGGAGAAATAGACCCAGGAAGAGATGCTAGATTCAATATACAACGCCTAGAGCAAGGCACCATGGAAACCAAAGATTATATTACAATCTTCAGAGACTACGCCATGGAAGCAGGTTACGATCATAAAGCACTGATCGACCAATTCAAGAGAGGACTGCGCAATGATATCGTGGTCGAGATCCTCAAGAGAGACCACATCTCGAATGATATTGATGAATGGTATGAACTCGCATTACGCATTGACAATAACTGGAGAGAAGCGCAAGCGTTCCAACGACATTATACGAGACCAATGAACCCGACGAGTGATCTCACACTCCTGTACAAGAAACCACAGACATATATTCCATTCAGAAGGGGAAACGGGAATAAAGGAAACGCTACCACCGCCAGAGTTGCACAAACAGGAAACAATGGCCGAAACTTCAGACGCCTTACCCCGCAAGAACGTACCGAACTCCAGAAATCAGGATCATGCTTCTACTGCCGGAAGCCAGGACACATTTCCAGGAACTGCCCAGAGAAACGTACCCAAACAACGATCAATGCACGAACAACGAACCTAACATCGGAAGAATCCCCAATTGATCAGATCACCAAGCTTGTGAACAAGATGGACAGTGAAACATTTGCACGCGCTGCCAACATGTTCAAAAGTGATCAGGGTTTTTGAATCGTCCTTCAACCGCGGCTGTTGAAAGGACAAGGACAATGAACTTTTCAAATCAATCTCCTGTGCAGGAAACAGGAGATGACGTAAATAGAACAGTGTATATAAGGTCATACCAAGATGGGGCGACGCACGCTCCATCAATTCATATACCTGTTATGTTTCATGGAAAGTTCCGTAAAGCCGCAGCAAAAGCGCTACTAGATAGCGGAGCGAGCAGTACCCTGATACATCCAGATTTCGTGCGAAAACACAAGATGAATCTGATCCAACTTAAGAAACCGATACCGATATACAACGTTGACGGATCTCGGAACACTCTAGGAGAGATCAAACAGAAGGTACACCTTCCGATGACAATGAAAGGGATCAACGGAGAAATTCACCGCGAAACCCTGGGACTGTTCGTCACAGCCCTGGGAGGAGACGAAGTAATCTTAGGAACCCCTTGGCTCAAGAAACATAATCCTAGTATCGATTGGAGGAAGAGACAGATTACGCTACAGATGTGTCCAGGTACGTGCTCCACTACGAGTAAAACGATGACCGTCCAAGGGAAAGACGAACCCTTTCTACAATCATTCGAAGAACAAAAAGCAAACCATCGCACGACGATTGAAGAACAAGAAGATCCCGAATTCGATTCCGATCTCGCCGAGATCAAGACGATCAGAACATTCTACGGGAAAGCTAACATAGAAACAATACCAGTTGCAGAAGAAATGAACGAAACTAATGCCTGGATAACGGCAAGAGCAACTAAGGCACAAGAACTCGCAGAAAGAGCGGCCCTGGGAGAAAAGAAGAAGACACTCGATGAGATGATTCCACCCAGCTATAAACAATATCAGAAAGTATTCGAAAAGAAAGCGTCGGAACACTTTCCAATCAGTAGACCTTGGGATCACGCGATCGACCTAATCGAAGGATGGAAACCTCGGAATTGTAAACTGTACCCAATGACGGTACCAGAAAGAAAAGAATTGGACACATTTGTGGATGAACATCTACGAAAAGGATACATCCGAGAGTCAAAATCAGAGATATCGTCGCCCTTCTTTTTTATCAAGAAGAAAGATGGATCTCTTCGACCAGTACAGGACTATCGCTATCTCAACTCCATCACAGTAAAAAACGAATACCCGATTCCTCTCATCTCAGATCTCATCGACAAATTAAAAGGCGCTAAAATCTTCTCCAAGCTCGATCTCCGATGGGGCTACAACAATGTTCGAATCAAAGAAGGAGATCAATGGAAAGCTGCATTCAAAACAAACAGAGGTCTATTCGAACCAATGGTAATGTTCTTCGGACTAACCAACTCACCTGCAACATTCCAAGCAATGATGAACGCACTATTCAAGGAATTAATAGACACAGGAAAGGTAGTAGTATACATGGACGATATATTGATATTCACGGAAACACTCGACGAACATCGAAAACTGATAAAAGAAGCCCTTCAAATCCTGGAACGAAACGATCTGTTCCTAAAACCCGAAAAGTGCTTCTTTGAACAATCATCGGTCGAATATCTAGGCGTGATAATCACGCACAACAAGGTACAGATGGACCCAATCAAAGTTCAGGGGCTATCCGAATGGCCCACACCGAGGAAAGTAAAAGAAGTTCAATCCTTCCTCGGATTTGGAAACTTCTATAGACGTTTCATCAAAGACTATTCCAAGATCGCAAGACCACTATTCCAACTCACCAAGAAGGACCACGAGTGGAATTGGACGATTGAATGTGAACACGCGTTCGAAAGACTGAAACATGAATTCACGTCGTCCCCCATCTTAATCATGCCCAACGAAAACAAACCATTCCGTATAGAGAGCGATGCTTCTGACTTCGCATATGGAGCCATTCTATCACAACCGGATGAAACCGAAAGATGGCACCCGGTCGCGTACCTATCTAAATCACTGTCACCCGCGGAACAGAACTATGAAATATATGATAAGGAACTTTTAGGAGTAGTAAAAGCCCTGGAACACTGGCAACATTATCTAGAAGGAGCGAACTACAAGATCGAAATCTGGACAGATCATAAAAACTTAGAATACTTCACAACCGCCCAGAAACTTAATCGACGACAAGCACGATGGAGTTTGTATCTATCCCGATTTGACTACACTCTAGTACACAAACCGGGAAGTACCAATAAAGCAGACGGACTTTCTAGGAGACCAGATCACAAAGAAGACATTCCAGACAATGATGAACGAATCTTACTCCACCCCTCGATATTCAAAGCTAGAGCCACCGGAAGAGGAACAGTTGAAGCAATCGGAGATAAAGAACTTCTCAAAGAATTAAGAAACTTCTCACACCTAGACGATGAAGTTTGGACGGCACTAGACACGATCAAAAGATCAGGACCACGCACCCTGGCAAAAGGAATCGAAGATTGGAACTTCGAGAACGATCTGATCATCAGAAAAGGAAAGATCTACGTGCCACAAAATCTCGAACTACGACGCATGATCCTAAAATCGCATCATGATCTCCAGACGATTGGACATCCAGGAGAAATGAAAACTCTAGAACTGGTACAAAGAAACTTTTGGTGGCCAAAGATGATTTCCTTCGTAAAAGGCTATGTTCAAGGATGTCCCGTATGCCAATCAACAAAGAATGTCACACATCCGGCAAAACATCCATTACAACCTACGGAAATACCGGCATGACCATGGGAAACAATCACATCAGATTTCATTACGGATCTTCCGATCTCCAATGGATTTGATTCGATCAACGTAGTCGTCGACAGGTTCACCAAAACCGCAGTATTCACACCGTGCCTGAAGACGATCAACACAGAAGAAACGGCGGATCTTCTGATCGACAACGTATACAGACGATTCGGACTATGGAAAAGAATGATATCAGACAGAGGCCCTCAATTCGCATCCAAAGTATTCCAATCGATTCGTGAAAGCCTCGGGATTATCTCGTCACTCAGTACAGCGTATCATCCCCAAACAGATGGCGAGACAGAGAGAGTGAATCAAGAATTAGAACAATATCTTCGAGCGTTCTGCAATGGAGATCAAACAAATTGGGCAAAACTGTTACCGAAAGCGGAATTCGCACACAATATACGACAACATTCAGCCACGAAAACTTCCCCATTTGAACTCCTACACGGATACCAACCGGTGTTTAACCCAACAATACCAACCGATCCACGGATACCAACGGCCGAAGAAAGAATAAAGAACTTTAAGAACACGTGGGACAACGCAGAAGCAAGCCTAGAAATAGCGGCTAAATTGATGAAGATGCAGCATGACCAAACCTTCACGCTAAGAGATCAACTCAAACAGGGCGACCAAGTATGGTTAGACGGAAAAAACCTTAACACGGTATACCCGAAAACCAAACTAGCACCGAAACGATTTGGCCCGTTCAAAATTGAAAAAGTTATAGGACCGGTAACCTATCGCCTAGAACTACCGACAAAGTGGAAAATACACCCGGTATTCCACGCAGCATTATTGATTCCGTTCAAAGAAACAGAACAATACGGCGAAGCTTACGAAAGACCACCTCCGGAACTAGTAAACGATGAAGAACTCTACGAACTAGAAACAATAATAGCCTCAAAATTAGACAAACGATATTCAGAACCGTTACATTACTTCGTAAAATGGAAAGGATACCCCGACTCCGGTAACACATGGGAACCAGCATCTAATCTCGAAGGATCAAAAGATGCGATTGCAGAGTTCCATTGGAATAACCCCAAGGCACCGAAGTTGCCACCACAGCCAATCAGAGATACCAACACAGAAGCCACTGATCGTGACGAAACCAACGCAACACAGCAAGAACAAAGACCAGCGAGACGAAAGAAACGCAAGACGAAAGTAAGACATTGGTGAGACTCAACGACATTCAGGCGAATGCACTGCCAACAAGGGGGGGATAAAAACCCTACGGGTTCAACAAGACAGATCACCAATGTCCACCACCCCAAACGCAACCAACACCTCCTCTACCAATCAAACCGTCTCACCCAACAATGTCGACCGCATCCGCCTCGTCTGCAACAGAGCACACCACACTCAACAGGAACGCGCCCTCTGTGGAGACTGCTTCATCGCTCGATCGGCAGCAATCTTCGCAATTAAGTCAGTACCTCCTCCGTCTAGGTCAGGACCAGACGGAAGAACAGGGGGTAAGCCGATTAGAAGCATACAGAAGAACCCTAACTGAAGCACCCGGATTCCTCACAGGTGCTAATGCAATCCCCGTGGCCCGGAGCTACGGAAGTCCCAACGCCCGATTCCCCGATCCTAGAGAGCCAGATAGCCCGCATGATAGCCGGAGTAGCGATCGAACAGGCCAGAGAACGGATCGACGACCTCAAGAGGGAGTCAACCGACGTCCGGAACATCCTGGAGAACCACATCAAGATGCTCGATGGAGAACTCCGCCAATTAGACTCGAGGTACCTGATGCTCTCGACCGAAATGGAGGAGCGAGAGGTCAAGCTTCTTCGATGATTCAGGAAGCTAGCGCAGCGGCTATACTCAACGTCGCAGAACTCCGAAAGTTCCTCACCGAAGTCGGACTCCGAGTCAACTGGCTCAACTGGGAAAGACATACCTTCTGCGCCGCTTACGAAGGAGAAATCCTCCGGAGACGAATGGAAACTACCGGAGTTCCCCATATGTCGTCACGCGAAGGCCCCGACATCGACCTCATCTTCCATGGACATCACATCTCCCCGGGCTATACTGTTCGACCTGATCCCATCGCATCCGCCCTCACCAGACCCCCGTTCCTTCCTAACGCCCCTCCACGACCCGTCACCGCTCCCACGCCACCAGGATCCTTACCCATTCCCGGCATCACCCAGATTAACCCCGTCCAGCCTCCCGTCACTAGAAACGGATTACCCGGAGAGCGATCCGGACAGCCCATGGCTCCCTCAGAGCCCAGACAACGGACCGGCAATCCGCGACCAATATCTGGGACATCTTCTCGGCTGCCCACGATGCCTAGACCGCCAACTCCATTCCCGGTATCTTCTAGCGACACTCCCATGCCATGGCACGGAGGTCCCCCTGCTTATCCCTCGTTCCTACATTCGCACTCCGACCACGATCGAGATTCCATCGCCCAGGATCCCCGAGTCACCTCACAGCGACGTAAACATGAATCTGTCGACCCCGACGGAAGACCGCTCAAGCGAATCCGAAACGTCGGACTCCCCGATAAGTCGAGCGATGAAGAACTGCGACAAGATCCAGGAGATAATCGAGGAAATGAGGGAAACCCGCACTCGCTGGAAACGCGACCGCGAGTCAACGGACAAATCGGACAGCTCGGCGGACAAACCGGAGAAAGACGACAAGACGAAGGAAGTAGCCGAGAATCCCTCGGACCCATGGAGCGACGAACCGACCACGTGGACGCAAGAGAAGTGGGACGCGATTCCCGCGAAGCCGCGGAAACGCTGCTGGAAATGCGGCGAGCGAGGCCATCTCCGCCGAGACTGTCCCCGTCGCAAGAACGCTCTCCCTCACTTCCCCCGATCACGGTCTTGCTATCCCCTCCGACCACAGACTCCTCTTCCTCGCCCTCGCCCGAGCCGTCCGGATATCAGCTACGGTCCAGGAACACTGATGTCCCACCCCCACCTCCGACGTACCGACGCTACCGCCCGCGCCCACAGGCAGCTTCTGGGATTCCTCGCACGACGTGAGAGTCTGACGCACGAAGACGCCCAACACGCCACCGAACAGTGGTTGTACTGGGAGGACGCCATGCTTCGCACTCAGCGGGAACCCCCTTCGCGCTTCAACCACTCGTGGCGCGTCGACGATCTCTTCTGGAAAGAAGAAGATTGGGACCTGCAGGAGGCAGAGGAATCGAAGGATCACTGGCCGGAACCCTGGTAAACGCACGGACGAACTCTCACCCATCATACGCACTCGGACTTTCTCCATCATCATCATTTACGTCTTCATCTCGCCCCTATCATCCCGCTTTTACGATTTCTCATTATGATACTCCTTAGACTGATCACGGACTGCGCCCTCATTTGTACGCATATTTTCCTCGGACTTCTCTACTGTATAGGTTCCTGTCGCTATGAGGAAGGCGAAGTGTTTGGTACTCTCCCTGCGACGCGCTGGACGTGTCGCTTGCTTACGACTAGTGTTTGATTATGTACGAATTCCCGCTTACGATTTACGGCAATGATTACATCATTGCCCCTCTGCATCGTAAGAATAAAAGGGAAAGCCAGAGAGACGATGACACCCTCAGACATCGTCTAACAAACCCATCCACACCACCCAAACCGATTAAAATGTCTTCCACTCTCGCCTCCTCCTCGCGTAACCTCTCCACCATCGACTCTACTCCTCCTACCACCCCTCCTCCCTCACCCGTCCTCTCGCGCACTCCCACGCCCGACCCACGCGATGAAGAACTCCTTCGTCATCTCAAGAGAGTCACGGAACTCCTAAACCGTCCGGACGTCGCTCGTGCCATGAAGAGGCCGAGAAGCCTTGACGAAGAAGCCATGCGGGAATTGAAGGGAAGATGCGGCGTCAGAGGGATTTTCCGGAAGCACGGACCCCGGTTCAAAAGCCCGGACCACGCAACGATGGCGAGGATAGGGCATCGACTAGGGTCTCCCACGATGGACGGGGAGGACGTAAAAGTAGTAGAGGCGTTACTGAAGCGGTAGAATAGAATTCTATCGCTCGATTCCGGATAAGGATAAAAGTAGTGAACATCAAAACATGAGGACTCAGAAGCGTGATGCAGCCCACTCAGTCGCCCGATCTCGCGATTTTCAATACACCCACTCCACGCTGGCTCATCGCCGTCATCAGCATCATTGTAGGACTTACGATCCTCATCTTCCTCGCATCAGCAATATTCCTCCTCCAATGGCGAAGAGCGAGCGATCGACAGCATGTTCAAGAGATCCCTCTAGAACCGCTTCGATTCAGGAATCTACGAGACGTAGATTCTAGAGAGGGGGATAGTGTTACAACTTGTCCAAGGTACTTCATTTTCCATTGCCTTATTAGGAAGGACGTCGCTAAACGACGGATTACGACTGTGCCCCAGTTCGTAACCATCTCAACGACGCGACGACGACAGTGCCACAGATCGTCACTGTCCCGACGACAGTGCCACAGATCGTCACCGTCTCAATGGCACAGCCGCGACGGTGCCACAGTCTCATCCCCGTAGATACTTGATGCGACCGTCGCTCAATGTACATATATTTACTTGACCTCCTTTCTTATAAAAGGAGGCTCATTGAACGAGCCATTCCTCAGCTCGTTCTCTTTGTAAATACAGGACTGTTCTAACTAAAGAACCTCCTCTTAAGTATACTAAAGAGAGCCCAAAGTAACTAAGTCAAAAGCTCGCCTAAGTCTTCCGTGAAGACTTACTGCTTCGCTTATCGACCTCAACCTTCGTATCACCGAGACGTCTGGATCACCTGATCCCACCTCTCATCTACACAAATACTGTAGCCTGAGCCACTTGTCACGTGATAAGGACCGTCCTTAACAGGTTGAGGGCGAGGGTTTTAAATGAGAGAGGGTTGAGAGGTTTAGACAGTCAAGCACACAAGATCACACATCCGCGCTTCGAACAAGGTTTACTGCAGTGTTACTCAGTTAGTCTCAGGGTATGTTCGTTCAAGTGCAGAGCAAAATGCTCTCAGACCGGCTAGCCACCTCCCTCCCCACGTCTTCAGCCTCACACGTGAGACATCCCAAAGAAGAGAGCCTGAAGGACTTTGCAGCGCGTATCCCCAATGCCAACACCGTCGCAAGTGGGGTGGACCATTGCGATGCACGTAAACCGGTGGTGACGAGCCGACGCAACGCTCTGGTCCAACATTCACTGCCGCTTCAGCGCGTGATGGGCCACGGAAATGCGCGCGCGCTCGTCGCCTACACCATCACATAAGTAGTTGAGACCCAATACGGCGGACCCCCACCACGCCATCCTCTCCACGCAAAAAACCATGGAGCCCCTCATCGCCTGGCATCGTTCCTCGAATCATCAACGTGATCTGCCTCGGCGCGTGGTCCTTCACGCACAGCTTGGTTCTATCAGAATGCGAGCTCAAGTGTACTTAGGACCCTGTACTTACATAGATTTCGTAACTGTGCAATGAAAACTGGCATCTGATCCTCTACTAGTGGTGTGCCATTCAGAATGCTTCGATATGGTTCAAGCAAAGGAGCAGTGAGAGAATACATGCTATCCAATGCCATCGCATATGGTCCTATGTGTTTTCCATGGGATTCGAAAATCTCCTGTGCCGTTCAAGAAAAGTGTGCAATTTTTTTGAAGACAGAGGATGGCAACAAAGGATTTTGGCACACCTCTTGGCATCCCAAAATCTTCAGCCGCGTCTTATATCCTTCGCGCCAACTCTCACTGGGACTCATGCACTCATGGTTGAGAGCGAGCTACTTTTAAATTATGATTGAGAGAGAGGAGAGTCCGTCGGCGAGAGACAGAACCTCGGAGAGACAGGAATCGATGCGGCATACTTCCAGATTACGTATAAGGTAAGTAGGAGGATTGCGCCCGCGTCTGAACGAAAGATTGGCGACATATAGGGTGAACGTGGGAGAGAACAAAACCAGGATCAGGCTCCTCCCCAGCTTGTCGGTGAGAGGTCAGCTGGGGTGGAGGGGATACGAGGGTGAACTGACTTTACGATATTTTGAAATTTATCTAATCTAACGAATCTTATCTGCCTGTCTGGGACTTTCACTTGAACCTTATTTCTGCTGACCTGTCATCGGAACTGAACAAATGAAAATATGATTATGAAATCAAGAGAAATGCGCGCGCAACAAAGGCGAGAGAACACATTTGCCGGCGCAATGCCACTTATATGATTTGTTTGTTCCAATGTTTTGTGCCAGCCGTCGGTGAGAGGTCAGCAGAAATAAGGTTCAAGTGAAAGTCCCAGACAGGCAGATAAGATTTGTTAGATTAGATAAATTTCAAAATATCGTAAAGTTAGTTCACCCTCGTGTCCCCTCCACCCCAGCTGACCTCTCACCGACGAGCTGGGGAGGAGCCTGAACCAGGATGCGAAGCGGCGAAGCTTTCGTATAACAACTTATGTAAGTAGAAGTCTGTGGTAGCCGCCCTACACAACAAATAACCCTGTATAAGACCTGACGGGAAAAGGGCGGAAATAGTGGTTCTGAAAAAGCTTCCTGGCTATTTCCTCCCTTTTTCTGTCGGGCCTTATACAGGGCTGTTTGTTGTGCTAAGTGCCACCACTATGAGAGCATCCTGAGGTGGACATCACCAAGATTGTCGGTGAATACAACCAATCACCGCTTTCCGCGGTGCTGATGGGTGATGGGTGATTGCTTGGTGGGGTTCAACAGGACGGAATAAACACGATTCATGGTGAATATCACTTACAAACAGCCACCAATATTAGGTGCGGTGGTTGTCACCGTGTTAAAAACTGGTGCATAGACTCAGTGGTGATTTCAACCCGGCATGAGAGAGGTGGCTCATTTTCTCGGTGATCTCAACCGAGTGCAAACAGGGTGGTTGGCTGACTGATGAGGTGCCTGTGTTCTCGTGTTCTTAGGGTGTTGGATGGAGGTTCAGACATGAGACGGGTGTATAGATAATATTATACTACATTGTTGTCAGTCGCATTGGCGACATACAGGGGACGCGAGAGACCACCACTACGATCAACTACAGCCCATCGCTTTCCCTCAGGGATACGCGCAACCAAGCATTGAATGCAGTCAACCCCAACAAAACCTTCCGTCGAGATCTGTCAGAAACGCAGTTTATGAGACCGATGAACCGCCTAAGTCGCGACGATGGGAGGAGCGAGAAGAAAATAGATTCGAGAGTGCCGGGGTCTAGGGTAGTGCAACGTGCGCTACAGTACCGTATGACGAGATGGACAGTCTGAGGAAAAGGGAAAAGGGATACTGTCCTTATATACAAGTGGGAACGATGGTGCGATGTGATGCGATAGTGGTGCGAGCGGGGGGAACAATAAGAAAGGAGTCATGGGGAGGAGGACGGAAGTCCGGAGCAATGATGTCATAGATAAGGATGCGGAACGCCATTCGGAAGTCCGGGCAATGATGTCGTTGGAGCATGTGATGCGAAGGAAAGTCATGTGCCGTGACGCGTCGCGTGTACAAGGTCTGCAAATGAAGAAAGAAATGGAGCGATCCGTGACATTACCCCCCCTTTAAGACGCGCTTTCGCCTGGAGCGCGATGTCATCTGCAAGGGTAGATGCGAGAAAGTCGTCAAAGGAGATGCCGAGGGAACGCACGGGGCGGGGCGCATTTGGATGGCGCTTGTGGAAAGCGTCAATCATGTCGGTAACCTTTGAGAGCGACGAGCGTGGGAGCCAGGTGTTTTCGGAGTTGGGATAGCCGGCCCACTTGACGAGGTACTGAATACCTTTCTTGTTACGAGTTGGTTTAGAGTCGACAATGTCTTCAACGTCGTATTCTTCTTCATCGTCAATGAGGTCTGGTGGCGGCTGTTCATAATTTGGCCCGTGAGCGGCTGTCTCCTTGTACGCGGTGAGCAGCGAGGCATGGAAGACTGGATGGATTCGCCACATCTTCGGCAGCTTCAAGCGGTAGTTGACTGGGCTGATGACGTCAATGATTTCGAAGGGTCCAAATCGTTTGGCAGCAAGCTTAGCTTTCGGTCTCGTTGTCTTCAGATTTTTGCCTTCTAGCCATACTTTGTCTCCGACGGCAAACTGCGTTGATTCGCTGACCGTGTCGCCATTGTAGTGCTTCATCAAGTCTGATGCGAGGGCAAGGCTGGCCTTGATCTCCTGTCGGACTTCTTCAAGTTGTTCTTCAACTGCGGGGACCTTTGAGGACGGGTTTACGGATGGGTACATTTTCGGGAGGAAGCCGTAGAGGACTTCAAAGGGAGCCTTTCCAGTAGCTGCATGGGTGCGAGAGTTGTGAGAAAACTCGAAGAAGGGCAACCACTTCACCCAGTCGTCTTGACGGTAGTTGCAGAATACTCGCAGAAACTGCTCGAGGTTCTGGTTCTCGCGTTCGGTTTGGCCGTCTGTCTGTGGGTGATACGCTGTGCTGAGGGCGGACTTGATCCCAAGCTTCTCGTTGAGTGTACGCATCACCTGTCCAGCAAATTGGGGTCCACGATCCGAGATGATCTTGTCTGCTAAGCCGTAGTGTCGGTATACCTTGTCGAAGAGAATGTCGGCTGTGCCATCACTGGTGATCTTCGTTGTACATGGGGTGGTAACCACCATCTTGGTGAGGCGATCGACCATGACATTGACGGCGTTATAGCCTTCGCAGTCAGGGAGTTCGACGATGAAGTCGGTGGAGATGACGCCAAATGGTCGATCGGGTACTTCGTTTGGGATCATGTCGACGTGGGGTCGGCTGCTCTGTGTCTTCGTCGACTGGCAGGTTGCGCATCCTGCTACAAAGTTGCGGACAAAGACAGACATGCCAGGCCACCAATATTCACGACTCACAAGCTCGTAAGTCTTGAAGCGACCGGGGTGTCCAGCCAGGGGCGATTCATGGTACATTTTGACAATGTCGCGTCGCAACTCGTCGTCTGCAGGGACATATACCTTTCCTCTAAACAGGACCAGGCCTTCTTCGTAGTTCCACTCTTGAAGGTTCTTGACGAGTGTACGTGGTCCGTTTCGTAAGATGGCGTCCAGGGCTTGAACGACCTCGATGTCCTTGGTTTTGCAGTCGCAGATACGTCGTCGGAGTTCGACATCACCGAGGGAGGTTACTGCTCCTGGCCTTGTTGCGCGTACTTGGAAGTACTTGGGTCAAGCAAGACGCGCTCCTTGTTGTCGTTTTCAACACCATCCTTGTGATCGGGTCGTCGAGACATTGGATCCGGGCGGTGGTAAATTCCTGGTTTATGAACAAGCGAGAAGTCAAATTGAGTGAGGAATAGAGCCCAACGTGCCTGTCGGTGGCTCAGCTTCTGTGCCATCTTGAAGTGCTCCAGGTTCTTGTGATCTGTCCAGATTTCGACGGTGTCGGGGGCGCCTTCGAGGTAGTGGCGCCAGGCTTCAAGCGCACGGATGATCGCAAGTAGCTCCTTGTCGTAGATGTCGTAGTTCCGCTCCGGTTCCGATAGGGCCTTGGACAGATACGCCACTGGATGCCAGTAACCGTCGTCGCCTTTCTGCGAGAGTATACCTCCAGTAGCAAAGTCCGAGGCATCGACTTCAACGAGGTAAGGCTTCTTTGGGTCAGGCATGACCAAGACAGGGGAGGAAGTAAACGCAGCTTTCAGTGCGTCAAACGCAGTTTGGCAGTCCGTCGACCAGTCCCATGTGCAGTCCTTCTTTGTCAGGTCAAATAGGGGCCGTGCGACCTTGGAGAAGTCCTTGATGAAACGTCGGTAGAAGTTGCCAAAGCCGAGGAAGGATTGCACATCTTTGACCGTTTGTGGTATCGGCCAGTCCTGAATACCTGCTACCTTGACGGGGTCCATAGCAATCTTGTCGTGCGAGATGATGAGTCCGAGGTATTCGACAGAGTCTTGTTCAAAGACGCATTTCTCCGGTTTGAGGAAGAGGTCGTTGTCTTGCAGACGCTGCAGAACCTGCCGCACTATGGCACGGTGTTCGTCCATGGTGCGAGTGAACACCAAGATGTCGTCCATGTAGATGATGACCTTGCCCGAGTCGATGAGATCCTTGAACAGTTCATTCATCATTGCCTGAAATGTCGCAGGGGAGTTCATAAGCCCGAAAAACATCACCGTAGGTTCGAAGAGACCGCGATTCGTCTTGAACGCAGCCTTCCACTCGTCGCCTTCCTTGATGCGGACATTGTTGTAGCCCCAGCGAACATCCATCTTGGAGAAGATCTTTGCACCTTTGAGGTGGTCGACAATTTCAGAGATCAGTGGCAAGGGGTATTCGTTCTTGACAGTGCCCTTGTTTAATTCTCGATAGTCCTGTACGGGACGCAGCTTTCCATCCTTTTTCTTCACAAAGAAGAACGGACTCGCCTGAGGTGACTTCGAAGGGTGGATATAGCCCTTCTTCAGGTGGTCGTCGAGGAAGGTGTCGAGTTCGATCTGCTCGGAAGGTGAGAGGGGGTAGATCTTGCACGGTTTGGGTTCAAAGCCGTCTTTCATGTCGATAGCATGGTCCCATGGCCGTCGGTCAGGAAGTTGCTCGGAGGTTTTCTTGTCGAATACAGGCGCAAAGTTGCGGTACGGCGGGGGGACTAAGTCTTCAAAGGTTTGCGGGCGTGCATTCTCTTTTGAATGCTCTGCAAGCTCCTGCGCTTTTGTAAAGCCCGCGCGGATGGGTATTGCATCTGGATTGGGACCATCGGTTTTAGGGAGGATTCCGGCGCGGCGTAGTCCATTGATCTCCCAGTCTCGGAATACCATGGGCCGCTCGTCGTCGTCTTCAGTGAAGAGTCGTGCGGGTAGAGGGGAGCGATGGATCGTGCGGACGTGAACACCTTTGACTCTGCGTGCAGGAATAACATAAGTGGGGACTGGGGTCCAGGACACATATGTCGGCTCTGGGAAGGGATCGTCCACGACGAGAGGTGTCCTCGGGGTTTTACCTGCTTCAACCTTACGCTGTGATTGGACCGATGATGGTTTCCGTGGCTTGGTTGCGAGGTTCGTCACAGGAGGTTTGGACAGAGTACACGAGGGAGGGCAGCGGAGCATGTCAACACGGTCTCGTTGCCAGTCTATGGTGGGATTGTGCTCGTCGAGCCAGTCTGTTCCAAGGATCATGTCATGATCGCCGATGTCGGTGATGAAGAACTCAGCTTCTTCCTCATGGTACGCCCTTGAATCTTGCGAGTATATCCGGATCCGCTGGGTCGTTGTGTCGTGTACCCAGCCCATGACGTTCTCGGTGCCATCCACATTACGCACGGGGAACGGGTTTTCTAGTTTTCTTGTGGTGAGCTTCTTGCGTTCAACGAAGCTTCGGTTCAGGATAATTCCTTCTGCGCCGCTATCAAGCAGCGCGTCTGCGTCGATTTCTCTTTTGGTAACTCATCCGATCAGCTTGACTTTGAGCGTGATCGATGGTGTTTGCCTGTTCTTGGTGACAGTAGACAGATACAAACACGGGGGATACGATTGCTCACAGGTATGCATGGATGATAGTACAGCGAAACGATTCGACGATGATACCAAAAGTCCTTTGCCTCCACCAGACGACGCGACTGGGGGGCGTTTCAAAAATCCTGCGATTCCAGGATGTCCTTCAACAGCGCTACTGCCTGCTCCTTGCCTTCCGCGTCCAGATCCTTCAGCTGGCGAGTGATCGCCGCGATGGTTTTGGATGGGTCGGGAGCTGCTTTCGCAGTGGACGGAGCCGTGTTCGTCGGCAGGGGAGGGGCCTTGGATCCAGTCTCTACTGCGCCCACCCGTCGCGCGCTCGAGTCGCGGTTGGGGCAGTCGCGAGAGACGTGACCGGCTTGTCGACACATGAAGCACTTGCCTTCGCGCATCATCTTTGCGCGCTCGTCGTCCGTCAGCTTTGCAGGGCGGGTCGAGGTGTTGGTGAAGGCGCCGACTCGGCGCGACGAGGAGTCGTTGGTCGAACCGTTCGAGGTGAGCGCGACAGCCCCCTTGGACTGACTGCTCTTCCTCTCCGGGTTCTCTTCGAGCCACTGGTGGTTGATACGGCGGGCGCGCTCCTTCCACTCCGCGAGCTTGGTGGGGAACGGGTACGACCGGGCCACCTGCGCCGAGGTCACGCTGAAGTCCCTTCTTGAAAAAGTGGATTAGCGCCTCGTCGTCGTACGCTGACATGGTTGCCAGCATCTCAAACTCGGTGATAAAGTCAGTGACGTCCTGGGTGGTCATTGCGAGCTCGTTGATCTTACGCTGAGCCTCTATCTTCGGATCGACGGGCACGAAGTCTTTGCCAAACCTCTCAAAGAGCTCTTTGTAGGAGTTATAGTGGAGTGTTGGGGGCGTGGGGTCGAGGGTTTCGGCGTCTTCCTTCTCGTCTTCGTCGGCGAAGAGTTCCATGCGGCGATGCGTGGCCCAGGCTTTCGCCGTGTCGTCCTCCATCAGGCTGAGGAGGAGCATCATCTTGGCGTCATCTGTGGCATAAACATCCTTGTTAACACGCAGGAACATGCGGAGCTCGAGGGAGAACCGGAGGGTGTCGCGTCTATCGCCTTTGAATGGCTTTGGCTTGGGGCCGATCTCCCGCTTGGAGACGGCGGGTTTGGATTCGGCGTCGGACATCTTGTTGAAGGGGAGGGGGACGGTGAGGGATTGGGCGAGTTCTTGATCAAGGCGGCGTAGGGTTTCTCGTTGGTGTTCTTCTGCTTCTTCAACTTCGTCCTCAACTTGTTTTGCGACAAGGAAGTCGGCGGGGGTGAGGAATTGCTGGTTATGATGCCATGACCAGTGATCTTGGATGGGACTGAACGAAGTGGGCTGCCACTCAACTACTGATTGTCCTGGGGTTCCGTTCTTGTTCCGTCTATAGGCGTACCACTTCCCAGTTGTGTCGTTGTGGTTGATCCCTTCTGGGACTTCGATTACAGTACGTCGACGGGGTGGGGGCGAGTTGGTCGGAGGGGGGTTCAGGAAGCGCTGTAGAACGTCCACAGCGGTGGCAAAATCCGATTCTTCGACGTAGGGTTGTTCGTCGCGGTTGTCGAAGTACCAGTCTCGACGTTGCCGGTTTGGTTCGTCGTGCAGCCAACGTACGGATTCCTTAGTCTGCTGCGAGGTGAGGATATAGTATTCTTTGGGACAGTAGTCTCGAAAGACGCCTGGGGGAAGGTTCGGAGTGGGGGGACGAGGGGTTGTGGAGGACGTGATGATGGTCTAGAAGAAGTCCGCCGCGATGGGGCGACGGCCGAGGAGTTTCTTGGTGAGGTAGCCGGCTTTTACTGCCTGGCGGATCTTATGTTCGTGGTGGCGGCGACGAAGGGTCTTACCCTTGATGGTGGGACGGAGGACTGGTGGCGGGGTGGATTCGGGGGTCCGGCGGTTAAACTGGGAGACGGAGGTGAAACTGGTTTGGAGGATCGGGTTGGGGGCGTCCTGGATGAGGTATGTGTGGTAGGTGGGGGCGTGGAGGGTGAATTCAAGGTGTTCGAGATCTACGTTGATGCACGTAGTGATCCGGACGTATAGGGCGAGGACGACAGTACCGTGATCCTTGTGCCACCTCCACTCGAAGATGCGGAAGTTGAGGCCGTGCGCGGTCCAGGGATCTTTCTTGCAGAGGTTCTGTACGGGGACGAGGCAGTTGACGGTGACAGCGTCGGACCAAGGGTAGGGGAGTGGTGCGTCGTCTCGGGGGGTGATCGGCTTTCCGTTGAACGGGAGGAAGACCGGTGCGTTCGGAGGTCCGTGGTGGGAGTTTGTAACGTCGTAGAGACGGCAGAGGTAGATGGAGAGAGGGGTGCGAGGTAGGCGTAGGGGTAGACTGTCTAGGTGTCAGAAACGCAGTTTATGAGACCGATGAACCGCCTAAATCGCGACGATGGGAGGAGCGAGAAGAAAATAGATTCGAGAGTGCCGGGGTCTAGGGTAGTGCAACGTGCGCTACAGTACCGTATGACGAGATGGACAGTCTGAGGAAAAGGGAAAAGGGATACTGTCCTTATATACAAGTGGGAACGATGGTGCGATGTGATGCGATAGTGGTGCGAGCGGGGGGAACAATAAGAAAGGAGTCATGGGGAGGAGGACGGAAGTCCGGAGCAATGATGTCATAGATAAGGATGCGGAACGCCGTTCGGAAGTCCGGGCAATGATGTCGTTGGAGCATGTGATGCGAAGGAAAGTCATGTGCCGTGACGCGTCGCGTGTACAAGGTCTGCAAATGAAGAAAGAAATGGAGCGATCCGTGACAAGATCGCCTTTGAGTAGTAATGGATATCAAGGTCACCGTGAGTGGCTTCGATATCACATCACTTGATACCTGCTAGAAGGACGGCCTCTGGTTCCTCAAGCCCAAGCTCCACCGCACAAGGCATTTGTACCACAACGAGATGCTGTAGACGGCCGTAGAATGTTTGCTTCTCATATGATGGTGCACGGCGGCGCTGATGAGCATGTTTGTCGACGAGAGCCTCATACTATGGAACAAGATAGATAATCAGTGGCCAAAACATCAAGGATGCTTTGAGTGACGTACCCGAATGTAAGTGGCATCACGGTGCTCCACATCTGTAGAGCACATTGATGCGGTCGAAATGGTGTCACCGCCGTCCAGCCAAAGCTTCGACCATTCTTCAATGGACACCGCTTGGACAATATTCTTGAGTTTCTTCATAGCGGCGGGTTTGTTTGACAGATCATAACGTGTAGCGAGGGTCTTGATTATTTGTGAGAGTGTTGTGGGAGCATGCGGAAGGGGACGCTTGGGCTGGAGAAGGCTCCCGTGTTCATCTAGATTGAGAGATAACAATATGGCATGAGTATACGAACGAACGGGCACAATAACCAGTGGATTACACTCATGGAACCATTTGCCATCTTTGACAGTGCGCCGTTTGACAAACAATGACAGGGGCTCGTGATGAAGGTTGTAGATGGCCTGGACTTGATACATCTGAGCACTCTCGACAATATAGCGGTCAAGTGAGGCAAATGGGTGTTTGCGGCTCTTAATGGCTGGACGAATAAGGCCGCAGTAATGCTCCATTGGGTACGCCCAGTATGCCCAAACTGGCCCACACTTTCGGATCGAATACGGAATATGGAGGAGGGCGTGAATGGTAACTGTACATGTTGAAACACGCTCTGGGTTGTTCCGGTAATAGAGCCTAGAGAAAAATGATTCAATAAGATGGGTGTTTGTAAGTTAATTAGGATACATGGACTTACTTTTCGAAGTCGTTAACCCATCGTGTGAAGCCCTTCTCGAGTTGATTGATCTCTTCCGATGATATACTGAATTGGAGACAGACATGGAGAAGCTTGACCAAGTCAACGAAATGATCATAATATTTGCGTTCCGTGAATACACGTCGCAAGAGGACAGGGCCAATGTACAGTGTCCAGAAGGACCAAGTGTCAGCTGTGGTAGACGTCACATCGGCAGCAACATTTGGGGGGCGTGCACCGTAAACGGAAGGGATGGTTGAGCCAGCAGAGGCTGTCGCAGCTCCAATGGCGTCCCAGACGGTGCTGGTAAGCTCATACGTTCCGGTACCTTCGTCGAGACCTTTGAATTTGCCCGTCCATAGTAAGACAAGATTCTTGATGACGTTCTCCCATATTAGATGCATGAAATCCTAGGGAAATGAGGATGCGAGAGATAGCGAGGATACGCAGGTGAAGATAGAAAGGCCTTTGATGCCATACGCCTTTGCGAGACGGTCACTAGCGGCCTGCGTGCTGGCGGCCTCAACCTCGGTAGCCATCCTGACAATTTCGTCATGTGTCCTCATGGGTAGATTGTCGAGGGTGTATATGGGAATCGCTTCCTCATCAGTGATGACGGTAGGATGCGCCGAACGGTCTAACGGAACATAATGTGCCGTCAAACGAGCATCAGGAATCCGCACTCCAGGAATCTTGCAGATACGGCAGGGGGAGAGGCCGTTATGCCCTTTCATTCGCATGAGAAGGGACATGGCTGGAATGTCGCCAAATGCAAGGATGAGGTAGGCACGGAGGTTGAAGGACAAGCCGGTCAGTGCATCAAAGGCGATAACACCTGTGGCGAGCTTCAAAAGTTCTTCCACCAGGGGCCACAAGAAGGAATCCATGTTGACAGGCTTTTTAGGGCCGGGTATGGTGCCAATGGTGAGGATGTATTCAATATGATTACGAATTTCGGGGGGGAGATTGTAGAGGAAGACGAGGATAGGCCAGCATGTGGTTTTCCGGCGGCGGAATGGTGCAAAGCCATCAGTGCTAACCCCAAGTGCCATATCCCGGGGGTCTTGGAAGTACCGGTGAGATAGTTCATGGCCGTCGACAACAACCTTCTTCTTGCGGAGGTCACGATAATGTGTTCCATCAAACACGTCGTTGATGTCGTCCTCCGTGTGCTGGTGCTCCTTTGCCTGGTACTGGAGACGTTCCGCCATAGGACGGCTGGCAATCAGTGTTAATCGTCCCCTCTTGCCATCCATTCCACCCCCCGGTCTTGCACCATGCCACCCCCCAAACAAACGTTGCCTAGAGTCAACCCATCCGACAACGAGGGCGACAGCGAAAACGAAAGTCCACATCCAACAAAGAAGAAAGCAGCGCAAACTGCGTCCGCGCACAAATCCACCAACAAAGGACGAAAGAAACCAACGTGCACGTCCAAATCCTCGAAGCGCAAGCAAACTGTGTCGAGATCCCCATCTCCAAGCATCCCTACAGCAAACAATCCAGGCATCACCACTCAGACACCCGGTACAACAGCCACGTCATCCCTTGACAATGTTACCGCACAAGTTGCTCGCAACAATCAAGCAGACTCACTAGGTCCTAGAAATCCCGAGGATCTGGAGAAGGAGATTGCTTCCTTGAAAAGTGAGCCTCCGTCATTCGTGCACCTGCCTAAGCTCGAACTTCGTCAGAAAAGCTAGAGCGCGCGGAAGCAGCGAGCTTGAGCTCGAGCAAGGCACCCAAACTACGTACCGAGCAAAAGATTCCGAAGCCACAGGCAGAGAAAGGATCCAAGAAACGCGCCGTCACAGCCAAGGTTTGTGTACGGGCCTTGAGGAAGGCGGAGGGTAAAGGCAAGAAGTCGGCACGGAACCTGTATCGGTCGGTTCAGGTATGAGTTGCACTGGTCTCGCAATCTACGCATCATTTTGTTGACACAAAACAACATTGACATAGCGCTATGCGCACGATGTCACACATGCTGCTGGATTCGACTTCAACGAGTCCTTCGCGCGGTCGTCTACGGATTCTCGCACGCGTCTGTATAAGTCTGTAAGCCATATTCAGTCCATGTACGCGCAAATTACTTACCTACCATGGGCGTAGCTGGCGGAGCATCTTCCCATCCTGAAGCGATTCAAGAATGATTGGGTCTCCGAGTTCGTTGTCGGCCAGTACGTGGCCAATCGCCGTCGAGAGATGTCGCGAGCTCGAAGGATCGAGTCCGGCGAGCTGGTACCGAAGCGCAAAAAGAGAAATATTGATGACCTTGACTCAGACTCCGACGAAGACAACACAACCGGAGAGGACACGGACAGTAGCACTGAGGATAACGACGACCTCGGCGAGGACAGCGAGGACGACGTTGAGTGAAGGCAAGAAGAAAAAAAGGTCGATGCAACGCTTCTCACGCGGCATCAATGATCAATGTGTACGTACATTCCATGTTCTTTTCGATGTTCGGATCAAGCTCACGGTGACGGCGCCGTATTCAATCCAAACAGGGACCGGGTACCGCTAAGTAAAGCGCGCAATGACTCCGGCCAGACGTCCGTGCATCCGTTTGCGGTCGATGTCGACCGGGCGCTGCACGGATGTTGTCGTAGTACAACCGTCCACGTATACGTACGGTCCCAGCTAGTAGCTCAAAATTTGTTCAATCATATTATCTGTCTGCGCAATATGCTTTCCGGCTGTCCTGAATCCTGATGAATGTCACCGTTCTACTCATTATTTAATACCCTAGTACTGCATACAAACATATACACAACACGTTGAATAGCAACTAAATGAGGGCGGTGGATATCAACCAAGCTGGTGACAAGAACCAAGAAATGTACGGGTTCTTAACATGGCGGAAAGTGGTGGCTACCACGTCGCAAACTGGTGCAAGATGGTGTGAATTAGATGGGTGAAACTGGTCATTTCAGTGGTGGTAATCACCGCGCTTGAACAACCGGAAATGCTGGTGATCAGCACCCCCACTCGGTGAATGCGACCGCGGATACTGGTGGATTGCAACACAAAAGGCGGTGGATGGACCGGTGAAATCCACCTCGCACACCTCCCATATAGTCTAAGTCAAAGTTAGGGCCCATGGCTGGCGTGTCCCTATATGGCAGGAGGCTGCGGAAACCAACCGGTGCTGGTGATCCCCGCCTGACGCGCATGTGACGAGACGCGTCGACGTGGTCAGATCAACAGAAGCTTGGGAGAAGCATGGGAGACATTGTTCGCGCGAGATAGGTTGTTGTTCCTTGTGCGAGAGTACACATATCCTTCTCACAACTACTATTACAAGCAAATTACAAGCATAAAAAATGCCACACTGTATCTTCCCCTCTGGCTCGGCTGGTTGGAGTGAAGTCCAAGAGCACGAAGACAAGTCATCATCCCACTCGTCAGCCGCCGTTTCATTCGCATCAGCCTGAGACGTGTCCGTGTTTTGCCTGTGTTGATCCTCATTGGCAGCCGACGGTGGTTTTCGGCGTGTCACTCGAACGCGAAGGCCAGCCTTGGGCGACACAAGGTGGTGAGCTTGCGCAATGATCTCATGGAGAACCACCCAGAACGCCCATGTTGAGAGCGCCGGCTGACAATACTTTGCCAGCAGAGTCCCGTCTTACTTGATGGAGAAGTACTTGGCGACGTCCGCGTGGTGGGGACCAGGCCTTGAGAGAGGGTGATTGTACATGAGCTCGACGATCTTCACCGCTTTGTGTTTTGACTGCTGAGCGCCGAGAAGGGCATTTCATCGACAGGTGGAGTCCTTTATCTTTTAATTCAGTGGTGAAGAACACGTACAAAAAGTCGGGGATTCGCCACAGCTTGAACAGTGGTCCACAGTTTGGCCTGATCACTCGCCTCCCGGAGAGACAGGTTCTGCGATTTTATCTATAACTGTGTCTTGAGAAATCTAATGTTTGGCATACCTGATTTACGAACGCGAATTGCGTAGAGGCCATGGTGGACGCGGGAAGACAAGTACTGTGCCTGGTCGGGAAGCTGGACACCCTACACTCAAAAAAATCCAGGATATTCCCTAGTGATTCTTGTGACCTCTAACATGTACAGTATACATGGCATACATCTTGGGTGTCATTATATATGCTAAAGTAGAGGGTATATGGTGTATAGCAACTACAGTATCCAAATCTCTCAGGAGGAGGCCAAATCCAAGGTTGTCTGGGTACCTGGACATTCTGTATACACTCTTCACTGTGAGTGATTAAAAATCGAGGGAAAATGTGCATAATCAGAAGAAAAAATTTATCATTGAATCCCGGTAGATCCGAGATAGATCGCCCATGAACTCGTTGTGCAGTGAGTGGTTCAAACTGGAGGTGCCGTGTTTTGCCTGTTTTTGCAGATCCACCAGATCTGTATCAAATATTTCGATGTGCAGCACATTTTTTCCCCCTCAGTTCACATATTATTGAGATCCCACACATAAAGTAATTTATAGAGCTATGAGAGTGAAGGAAACTGGAGGAGAAAAGCGGAGAGACACCTTTGTCCAGGTACCTAGGCCGTCCAGCTTCCTGACCAGGCACAGTACAATGCCGCCGCGTCGACGCGACGCGACTCGAACACGATAAAATTCTCACGTAAACAGGAAATCACAATGACTCAAAGGGCGCTTTTACAAGGCACGCCTGTGCTCCGAACTGAGGTGAAATGTCTCAAATTGCCATATACGGACACGCCAGCCAAGGGCCCTATCTTTGAGGCAGACCTTAAATACAGAACGACTGTCTTCTGTATAAGGTCAGCTACGGAGACTACCTCCCATTAGTCTCCTCCAATTTTGACGCGCTTTGGTGAGAGGGGTCGTTAGGGAATTGCCGAGGCATTTCACGTGACTTTTTCCATCTTTCTCGAGTAGAACTCTCCCTCTGCACCTCCATGTTTGCACTATGATGCTAAGAAAAATATTTAGGATGGTGTAGAGTAGTAAAAAAACCCCCGTAAGCAATTTTCAGCTTTTTCACAGATGATATGAGCGAGCAGTTAGCAAGATGAGCCTTTGCTAGGCCTTTGAGGTCGCTATTTGACCCATTTGCCACCGTAGACGGCGAGTTTTCACTCCGGAAAAAAGGGAGCAATTAGGGTTAGGTATACTGACTTCTCCGACGCTACGCTTTTGGTGTGTGAGACGTCCTGTGAGCATCCATGGAACATACTCCGTCGATTCGAGCACGAGGGAAAGGCTCAGGCGTGGGAACTACCTACTCAAAGAGGGCGAAAGTCGCGTCGAGGTTCACTTTAACGCCGACTTTAACGCCTACGGACCCCTCCCCGCCAACGCATCAAATTTTGGGGCAGACCTTACATACAGATCGACTGTCATCTGTGTAAGGTCTAGGTTCGGAGCAAGCCCTTGCTCCGGGCCGCGTCCCGCGGGCACCTCGCAGAGGGGCTTGCTTCACGGTTCGTCAAAATGATGGGCCCGTTTTCCTCCCTCTAACTCTTTCATCTTCCCCGTAATTTGCTACTTTCAACCACTCATATCATTTTATATATGTCTTGCCATACAATGCGATTTTTTTGTTTTTTTTCCGTGCTCTATTTACCGTGTCATCGACCATCTCGTCGAGGTCACATCTTGTCACTGCCCCCACCAAGCTGGGCGAGAAGTGTGACATTCCGCGGCAAAGTCAGTGTAGGGCCGTGACAGTTTGCGAGAAATGACGCAACACGTCGTTCAACAGCGGGTCACGCCTCGTAATTCACCCTCATGGACGACCCCGCTGAAATGCTCAGTGCCAGCCCCGACTGAAGCTTTATCAACTCTCAAAATGCTATTCCTCTTATTCAGTCCGTGCCAACATCAAGTGATTGAGTTGTGGAGTCAGATAACTACTAGTAGTCGGGCACTGGTAGTAGCAGTGGTAAGATGCGGGAGGGAGAGCAAGTACCGAGTGCGTCCTTCTTGTTTTTTCCTGTGTCTGAGATCTGGAGAAGGACTTAACTTAAAGTTCTCTACAGGCACTTGTTCTCGCACTCAGTGCAGTGGCCTCTGTGCAAACAGTGCACTCGATGTTTTCTGCATGTTCGATATCGAGAAATCATTGCTAGCACTTCAGTTTCCTCATCAAAGTCGAGCAACTCAAAGGCAACCTAGACGGCGACACCGGGGCCTTCGATTTCTCAAAAAATGTTGGCTCATCTCGACAATATCCCAGTCACTTGTACTGATCTCATGGTGTGGTGCGGCAGTACCGGGTCACGTGACTATGTAAGTAAGTACGCATTTACACGGATCGGGGTAGTGATCTTGCGATCGTATGGGCCACACGTACGTATGTTCTCACAAAAACTTTCTGGGCATCAAGGTTATGATACCATTGTACCAGTTGTAAAGTACCATGTGCTAAAAATGACTGCTGAATATTTGAGAAGCAATTGGAAAAAACACGGTATTAAGGGTGATCTCTCGAGCCATACCACAAGCAGTACATATAATTCTTGCACAGGCTTGCTCAGAGAGTTTGAGATGCGAAGTAAATGAACAAAATCCCCTATATAACATATAGAGCAGGAGGAGCGGATGGAGAGCTGTATGCCCGAAGCTACCTCCCTTTATTCTCGGACCTTGAAGCAAGCCCCTTCAGTGTTGTGCTGGACCCCGTCAAGACCCTGTCAAGACCCCTCCAAGGCACGCTCCAACCGGCCAAGACCCTCTCCAAGACCCCGTCAAGAATCAAGGTCGGCAGCCGTCTAGACTCGGGCCGAAATACACCGGTGATAACTCCATGTCAAGTTCATGGTAAGTTCGTGCCGTCCACTCAACTTAAGCTCACTTCCCTCTCTTCTTCCCTCTTATGACCCTCGTCCTAAATCCAAGCTCCCAATGGATTCGAACTGCCTCGAGGCTCGCCTGATGGGAAATTCTGAACCGGAACCGAAGACATCGACACTGACATCATCGTTTGAGCTGTTTTGCTCATTCCCTGCCGCGCGCGGACTCTCTGGAAGCTATCGTTAGGGTGGATGGTGTATCGGAGATGGTGTTTTTACCTGCGGATACGTGCGAGGAATCCCGATTTGAGCGTGTTTTCCGTACTCACATGCCCTCATTCCAAAGTGCCCTCTGCATCTGCCATTGCATGAAGCTCGGTATCTCCCCCCCCCCGTCCTCCCCCGTGCCACCGCCTCCCACGCCGTCAATGCGCGCATCCGGATGCAAAGGCGAAACCGGAGAACCCATGGTCGTAGACAGCGTCGCGGCCGGGTGGCTCGCAACACAAAAAACGGGTGTCAGCGGCTGATCAGCGTCAGCAAGTGCAGCGCCGTCTGCATCGCCTTCAACGCGCATGCCCGGGTGCGAAGCCGAAGCTGGGCGACCCATGGACGCGAGCGATGAGACGGCCATGTCGCCCAACCCGCTTGACACGAAAGGGGGCAGCCGACCCGCATCAGGAGCCGAAGTGTCCCCCCACCCCCAACTTTTCTACACACATTCAATCCTCTCCGATGAGCGTGCACCATGCATACAATCTCATCTCATGTATACTACGATACAATGCATAAATACATTGACGTTCACACCTGCTACACAATGTGACGGCGAGGCTAATTGCGCGAGAGCTCAGATCTCAGAGGCGGTCGTGCGCGTAAGTCCCAACTAGAATTCTTGGTAGGGACTTAGAATTCAACTCGAGAAATTTAATGAGCATATATTGCCCAAGGTAGCACGTGAATGTCATGTGCTCGTCTCCAAGGAGAGGGTCTTGACCCCGTCTAGACCCTCTCCAACCGGTCGACGGGGTCAACGCTCCAAGCTCCAAGCATAGGGCTCCCTAGTCTCGTTCCCGCCGTTAGATAGCGAGTTGTGCAGGGGTTTTTCAGCGGGGAACGAAGGATATATAGGATGATGAAACCATGATTATGAGATGACACAATCACACTTGACTCACCCTCGAAAAACCCCTGCACAACTCACTATCTAACGTCTGGGGCACTTCGTCAAGGCACCGCACCTCTGTGACAGAAGGTCACAGTCAGGTGATTTTTACTCATACGAAATGCATCATCGAGCCATCAAAGTTCGTTCAGCGTGTCGTTTACAATTGAATATTGATCCTTTCTACTGTCGACTCACTCCAAGTCTGTAATCATCCCACTTGAGCTCAATGAAGCACGGAAATTTAAGTTGCATACTATAGATTTTGTCCCAGGCAAGCCCGTAAAGTTGAGTAACTCTTAGCGACTGGAATCCACTGCTTGCTAAGTTGCGCGTCGGTTCGCGCGCCGCCGGCGCTGTGGGTAACAATGAACGCGATCAGACGGGACCACAGCCAATGAAGTTCAGCATACACAACCAAGACGGTCATCGACAGCAACAAGCGTAGATTAAACGAGAACCAAATGGAAAGAAACAAGATACATAGCCTGGTCAGTGGTCGTTACAAGCTGGCCGGCTCTGTGGGTTTCTGTACGCAGACAGAACACCGGAAGATGAGATATCGGGGACTCAATATTCGAATCAATGCCCTCTGACAACCCTCCTCTCCACCCCCTCGAACTGCACCTTCCTTCTCCCTGTGCTCCCCATCCCCATCCACGTCCTCAGCTCATCCCCACCCTGCACCTCCTCCGAATTCGCGCATTTCTCGTGTTCCCTTTCGCTTGACCTGGTCTCACAGCCGGTGTTGCCGTGCGACCGAGTGCTCGTCTTGGAGAATGAGGTCGCGCAGCTGCAGAGAAGATAGGTAGGGCTGCAGCGCCGTGATCGGGTCCGTGTGGAGCACGAGCTCTTGGTTGCGGAGTGTGTCCATCGTGATCTACACCAGCTCCGAGATGCACAAACACGGATCGATGAGGGCGGACTGGGTTTTCTAGCAGTATTTAGGTATCTTACACTCTCAAGATGACGGCATTTGAACGCGTTTCCTCACGTGGGGCGCTTAGTCAGATCAGTTCCTGTGACGGCAGTCACAGAGGTGCATTTCATTGACGAACTGCCCCAGACGTTCTACTCAAACCGGCGACGCGAGGACTCGTAGAACGTCTGGAACCGAGACTAAGGGCTCCCAACACTGAGCCCCTTCACAGGAGCGGAGCGGAGAGCGAAGCGGACTGTGAACGGCGGCTTGGACCGAACCTATGTAAGGTCTGCTATAAGGAGACTAACCTCCCATCATCAGCAAATTATCGAATTTTGTTTCACCTTGTTAAGCTGTGTTTTTGCTTGTTGCAGTGTTGTACAATGTGCGAAACAGTGCGAAACAGTCAAAACACGCCAACGTGTCAACATGTCCCCAGGCCATGTCTGATTGCTCAACACATATGAGTTGGCCAATAAATAGCCAATCTATACCCAATGAACACACAACTTAGGATCTTCAACTATACATGTTAGCTGGCAACTTGGTACAACAGTTCAACTCAGTTTGAATTCAATTCAAATCAACATCTATCAGGATCAAATCAAATTCCATTCAAAACAGTATAGCTACTGAATCTGTAGGTAATGTAGATATTGTAAGGGTGGTAAGGTACGGAACAACGAGGGTGCAGGTAGAGAGACGCGGGTGCAGGTGACGAGACAACAGGGGCAGGGGCGTTGAGAGCCGGGTGTTGGCGTTGGGGGTGACGAGGCCATCGGCACTGGGGGCGACGGGCACGTCGGCATTGGGAGGTGGCGAGGGCGCGGGCGTCGGCGGGTGGCGAGGGCGCTGGGGGCGACGCGCGTCGGCAGTGGGGGGCAACGCGCGTGGGCGTTGGGGGGTGACGAGGCCGTAGGGGGAGACGAGGGCATGGGGGGAGACGAGGGCGTGGGGGGAGATGAGGCCGTCGGCGGTGGGGGCGACGCGCGTCGCTATGGCGGCGACGGGCGCGTTGGCGTTGAGGTCGATGGGGGGTGACGAGGCCGTAGGCCTTGCGGGTGATGAAGGCGTGGGGGGTGATGAGGGCGTGGGGGGTGGGAGCAACAAGGGCATTGGCGTTGAGGGCGACGGGCGTGGGCGTGGGCATGGGCATGGGGGGTGACGAGAGCATGGGCCTTGGGTGGTAACGAGGGCGTGGCCATTGCGGGTGACGAGGGTGTGGGCGGTGACGAGGGCGAGAGCGGTGGCGGCGACGCGCGTCGCCGTGGGGGCGACAAGGGCGCTTGCATTGGGGCAATGAGCGTCGGCGTTGGGGGCGACGGGCGTGGGCGTGGGGGGTGACGAGGGTGTGGGCTTTGCGGGTGACGAGGGCATGGGCTTTGCGGGTGACGAGGGTGTGGGCTTTGCGGGTGACGAGGGCGTCGGCGGTGGCGGCGACGGGCGTTGGCATTGGAGGCGACGGGCGACGGGCGTTGAGGGCGGCGAAAGGTGACGGTGACGGCAAGGTCGAGGTCGGCGACGACGCCGGGTCCCCAACGACGACAGATGTCGTGGTTGAAGACAAAGAGATGACGCGGCGTTGAGCATCGACATAACTGATGAGTCACGTGACTACGCATATCCGAAATCCACCAAGTCGTGATTTCACAAGTAATTGCATAGTTAACCCAATTACCTACTAAATTTATGAAGTATGAAAGTAAACTAATGTATACCCAAGAGAACTTCCAAGTCACACTTGTTTCAACAACCTAGCCAGGAGTGTAAGTACTAAGGTATTGCTCATGTTGTTGGTGGGGATGGAAAGCCTATTGTGTGGAGTTCTTGTATTGTGTTCAAACCTGGGTAGTTTATGAGATATTGGTGTATTGTTGAGTACTCATCCCAGTTGGCACGTGTTTAGCCAACTTCACAACTGGTGTCAACACCTCAACACCTCAAATATGGTCTCAACCCTTCAAAACAGCAAAACAAAATTTGACAAATTGCTGATGATGGTGCACCGTGCCAGCTCGTGCCAGGCACTCCAATCTACAAGTAGATCTGGTCCGAAGTTCTGGCTCCCCTCCGTCTCTGTCTCTGTCAATCATCTCTACTTTAAAGGCCTCGACTCTCAACCATGAGTTGTCACCACATCGACCGAGTCTCCCTCCCCCCTCCTGCACTCGAACGACTTTCCATCCACCTGGTCCTCAATGATGTATAATCCCGAGTCGGCCTCCTCATCCCTCCCCGTTACCTGGTACCCAAGCACACCCTTGGATCCACTCGTTTCATCGTGGAATGCCCCTACGGACGACTTGAAGGTACCAGCAACGCCAGACCCTGTCTTGCCCACGCCCCGCGGCGAAGATCAACTCGTTCAAGGACGCAAGTACCGCGACAGCTCCGGACATACTATGGGTCCACCCGCCATCGTCGTGCACCCTCCACAGGCTACCGATCCCACATCCGATGTCGCGGACGACCGCGCCTACTACCCGCCTTCAGTGGTGAGCGATCTTCGTTTTCTTCTGCCCCGAGTCGACGTCATCTAAATTTCTGGACAGGCTCCTCCTCCACAGATTGTGGGGAACGGGACGTCCAACTTCGTCGCCCAATACCACCCTTACTTCGACCCGAGCTTCCAACCGCCGTATCCTCCTCCCATTCCATACGGCTACCCGCAACCTTACCCTCCACCGGCAGCCTATCCACCCAACCCTTACCATTACCCGCCGTCGGTCGCACCTGCGTCCTCCTTTTTTCCCGAGCCGTCCCTCATGCTGAGCGCCGAAGATTTGAACACGGACACGGCGTCAAGTTCGTCGGGACGCGTTCGGAATGCGAAAGGAAAGCGCCGGGCCGCCTTCAATCCTTATCGTCGCCTGCGTCAGGATCGTGTGTCGAAACCCAATGAAAACGTCACCGTGTTTCCCACCGATGATGGGTATATCATCCATGTTCGTACGACCGGGCAGCCGGTCGATTTCAAGGAGGAGAGTGAGGACTGACGGGAAGGAGCTGTTGTAAACGTCTTGCTCTCGATGTTTGTGTTTTCGATTTTTTTGCTCGCTTTCGACCGTGCTCTGGATCTGGTGTTATCTGCCGCCATGTATGTGCTTCGAGAATTATCGTGACTGCTGCCCAGTTGCCTCATAAAATCCGGCCTACGTAGTAGTTTGAAACTACCTGCCTTCTTAGTACGCAACTTGGCTTTTTGAATGTGTAACCCATTGTACCATCTAAACCATTCGACAGAGTTATTCATGTCGAATTTGAGACGAGGACATCGGTATCCACATTCCTGCTAAAGAGTCACCAAAATTGCTCAACCAGATCTAACAAGTGAGCCATGGTCGAGATAAACAAATCAGAGTATTAAGAATCCACATACGTGTTGGGTCAGAGGTAACCCTTGTCCACAGAGACGCAACATGCGAAGAATGATGGAAGTATAGCAGACGAACAAAACATATGACAGCTAGCAGACGCACAACTAACACGCAAAGCAAAGCACAACATAACAGCACCGAGCAAATCGAAAGCGCTCACAAATAGAACATGCTATCCTTCAAGTTCTCATGCAACCCGCCCGCCCACATCTTCTGCGCCGCCAGATACACGCTTGCCTCCTTCGCCTCCTTCGCGATCCCTGCCCGCGGGCTCCCCACCTTCTTGTCGTCCACACCTGTCTCCAGACCCTCGTACGTGTTATATGAGAGCCCCTGGATCCAATAGCGAGCCTTCTCGCACAGAACATGCGCATAATACGCCGCCGGCACGAGGCTGACCGCCTTGGTCGCGCGCGCCCACAGATAGCTCGCCGAGTGAACTCCCTGCTGGATGTCGTCCGCGCGGAGATTGTTCTCGTCGTAAAGCACGATGTAGTGAGTCGACCGCACGGTTCCTTGGGTAGCCGCATGGGCCTGCAGATAGAAGTCGAAATCGCGAACGGAGGTGATGCCCTGGTCGACGACCGTCCCGGGGCGCGTGTTGCCATTTTCATCCGCGTCTCCTTCGGAGGTGGGGTAGATCCGTACGTTGTGACGCTTCCCGCAAATGACGACGCTGAGGGCTGGACGGTAGGCGGCGTTCCCCGGATCAACGCGTTTGAAAGCCTCGAAGATTTGAGGTAATTCCTCGCGGAGAACTTTGTCGTATTGCCCCTGTCGATGCCATATATGAAGAAGTGGCAAACGAGAGGTCGAACAGAGTGCATACCTCCGATACGCCGTCGCGAAAGACCAGAATCCGCTCGGGAAGGCTGTCGTTGTGTTCCTTGTACGCCTCCAGCCGTTCGATCACCATACCGGCGAGTCCTTCAATTCCCTAGGAACCGTCGAAAAGATGAGCACAGCCAGCCAGCCGTGACGAAGGTCCAGACAGACGCACCTCTTGTCTTGACTTCTGCAAGCGCAGACTGGCGGGAAATTGAACGAAGTCCAAGCCAGTGCTGGCCACGACCCCAGCAATGGATGGCGTTCCGGGAGCACAACCAGGGCTCGGATGGGTAACGTCCATCCCGACCATCATGGTGCTTTTCTGGGAGAGCCAGACCATGGAGGACGGATGAAGGTGGTGGTTGACCCCGCCGAGCTTCATGTTGACCTTCAGGACGACGTTCGACAAGTACCGATCTCGGGCCTTCTTCTCGAGGGCTCTGTCCAGCTGGAGGCACTGTGTGTGCACGCCGAACTTGACCGCGGCCAACCGCTTGATACAGGGATATATGAAATCGTCCTGGACCTGCAAAAGAACGAGGATGAAATCGACTTTCTCCCATGACCCATCCTTTGCGAACTGATCCATAGATTGTTCCAAGGCGTTTATTGCGTTGGATTGGCCAGACCGACCCTTACGAGACGGAAGGTGCACGAACAAGGTTTCCGAGGGTTGCAGCATGGACATTCCACTGCTTGTACATTTTTTGACGAAGTTGTCGACAAGGAGTTTGATGCCAGGGTCCTTCGCGTCTCGGACGATGGGATGACCGTCGACGACAACAAGAACTTTCCAGTTCGTGACCTGGGCACCATGAGAAAACTTCGCCTGGAGCATATTCCAACTTCCGTTCTTGATGACGGCTGCGACGTTCTTCTTGTATGCGACCTTAGGAGCGGGAAGCTCGCGGGCAGGGACAACCGTCATTCGGGACGAGACGGTCACACCAAACTCGTCCAGGACTTTTGTGGAAGGGACCAGTCCGAGTTTTGGTAGACCTTGCTGGACGATATGGTGGGCATTGACTGCGGGGCGTCGACTGGCGAGATGTAGCATGCGGGAAGTTTCCTGCAAGGACAGTCTTCCGAAATGAGGTTCTCCTGGTTCGATGGTGCAAAGCTCGGCGGGGAGATATATCGCCTTGTCTGGGCCGCCGACATTGACGAGCGGGAGATCCGGGCGATTGAGTTTGAGGTTGTACTCTTGGAGAGGTCATCAAGATAAAACAAGAGGGGCGGGGGAAGGTATACGCACTGCGAAGATAGTACTCTTCGACAGATATGGTTCCGCCGCCGTACTCATCGCACTTGAATCTCTCGGCGGACGCGGTATGGTTTCCTATAATGCTCCTGATTACCCAAGTCCTCCTGTAGCCGAGGTGCAGCGTCGAGATTTTCGCCCTATACATAAACTCCCGCGGACGACGGCCGTGCGGATCTGCGATGAAGGCATCCACTGCGTCCGCAAGGTTGCCAGGTTGATGGAAGGCGGACATTCGGACATTGACGTTGACCATAACTTGTTTGTGGACAGGTCGAGCGGAAGAAGAGAAGCCCAAATGGGCCCACAATCGAGAACCTAGCCAGCCCTTTTCCTCGTCGTCGAAGAAATGCCGGTTGGGACCGACTCTGAAACCGGTCTGCGAAACGTGGTGCTGAATGACGAGGTTGAGCGCAGAGATCAAGGGAGCGATCTGCTTCTCCGACTTGCTGACATCGCCAACGCCTTCGATGTATCTAAAGGTGAACTTAGATGACATACAACCGAGATCGTAGTAAGATCATACCGCTTGAGAGGACCCATAGCGAGCTCCTTTACGAATTTGACGGTGACGGTGTACATTTCTGCATTCGGAGGCGGACCCTTGTCGCCCTTCTCATAAAAACCTACGCTGCCGCTGAGTGACTGAGGAAGTTTGCGAGCAGCGATAAGCCTCTGAGAACCATCGTGGACGATGGCGGAGCTGTACTGCGAGACCTCGTTGCTCTTCTGGAACAGGTCCAACACGCGACGCTTCACGCGACTCTTTTGAGACTTGGGCTCGGGCGATATCTCCACATTGTATTCGTAGAACTTGTCTTTGGAAAGGTTGACAGGGAAAAAATTCGCGCGGACGACAACGGCCCGTCCAGCCTGACGATATCGAGGTCATTAAACGATATGAATTACACGGGACAGAAATGCTTGATGCATACTCACGGAACCATAGCCAGGACGAACGGGACGCTCGGGGCCGGATCGTTTCGATTTCAGTTTCTGGATGAGATTGTCGGCCTGAGCGATACGTGCGTCGACGATGGGAGATTGGTCCGGTGTAGGGCTGTAAATTTGCGGCACCTCCGCGAAGGTGGCAAGGCCACGGGATGCGAAACCACCCTCGCCTCGGCCTTTACCACCACTGAGTCCGCCACCACGCCCTCCGGAGCTTTTACCCCGCCCGGAGCCTTTCCCTTGGCGAACTCCAACACGCACACGGTCTTCATCTCCTTCGTACGGGTTGTCTGAACAACTTGAGAGAAGCCGGGTTTGGGTGCGCGAAGACGAAAAGTTGCGATCGGTGTGGATCGTGACGCCGGTTGGTGCACTGGTTGGGGCCCGGTATCTCACACGTAGCGATGTATCTGAAGATAGGTGAATCGAGCGAAAGGATGCTGGAACGGTAGATATGACATTGGTCCATAGGGATGCTTGTGCCGGGATGGGACACGGTGAATGCAATGTGTAGGTTTGCAAGGTGACCGGTCTGCGCGAGTTCGGAATCCGGGGAGACTTCGCCCAACGGTGAGCCATCGAGGCGAGGCGGACAACGAGCTAACCAAAGCGAACGGTCATCTCCTGAAACTTCAGGGAGGGCAATTGTTCCTCCTCAACATACCAATGTATGCGTAGCGTACTTTACGAAGGAAGACAATATGGCTCTAGTAAACGCGATGTCCGTACCGGTGGTGTGAGTGTCGCTCGAGGCGACGGCTTGGTTTAGATGTTGCCTTTGCTTGGGTGACTAGGTCACATCAGCAAGGGCGATGCATTCAAACTGTGGTTCGAAGGGTAGGTTGGAAACGAGAGCTGAAGCGTTAAGCGCTGAGCAGTAGTGAGAGATTGAGAAGATGCGAGTTGGATGGGGGTTGGTGAGAAACTGAGAAAGTGGCGCCGGGCGGCCGGCCGACGCGAGGCAGAACGTGCATGGTATTGGTAAGTTATGTACCACGATGACTCATAACAAACCGTCGACGTACGGTACAGCAGAGAAACGAACCCCGACTAAGTACGAGTAGGTCGATTTTTGTCGGATGCAGGGGCTTGCTTGGAGATGTTTGAACGTACAGACAATGGTTTCATAGAGAGCGGACAGATACACGGTAGCTTGGGAACGACGATAAAGTACAACAGCCTGAGACAACAGCAACCCACAGTAAGTAGTACATGACACACGGGTGTAATACACGGCGCGAAGGCCTGCAGTTCAGCAAAGCAAAGCAACACAAAACAAAACAGAACAAACAGAACAAAACGCTCACAGGTAGAACATACTGTCCTTCAGGTTATCGTGCAAACCGGTGGCCCACATCCTCTGCGCCGCCTTGTACACATTCTCCTCCGCCTCCTCCCTCCTCCTCTTCGCCTGTGCACTGCCCGTCTCCGACTTGCTCCCCGCACCGGTTGACGAAGCCTCATGCGCATTGTTGAGGAAGCCCTGAATCCAGTATCGCGCCTGCTCGCACACGAGGTCCGCGTAGTACGCCGGCGGGATGAGGCTGACCGCCTTGGTCGCGCGCGCGTACAGATAGCTCGACGAGTGAACCCCCTGCTGGATGTCGTCCGCGCCGAGCTTGTTCTCGTCGTAGATCACGACGTAGTGCGTCGGACGGACGGTGCCCTGCAGCCCCGCGTGTGCTTGAAGATAAAAGTCGAAGTCGAGGACAGACGTGACCCCCTTGTCGAGGACGGTGCCAGGACGCGTGTTCCCATTCTTATCCGCGTTCTCGTCGCTGGTGGGATAGAACCGCGCATGGTGTCTCTTTCCGCAGATGACGATACTGAGGGTGGGGTGGTATCGCGGGTTCTGGGGGTCGATGCGCTTGAAGGCTTCGAAGATCTGGGGCAATTCCTCCCTCAAGACCTTGTCGTATTGACCCTGTGGCGCCATTGAGCTCAGTGGTAATCGCGCGGATAACGAAAAACGTACCTCGGATACTCCATCGCGGAAGACCATAATGCGTTCAGGCAGACTCTTGCTACGCCGCTTGAAGGCTTGGAGGCGCTCGATCATCATGTCTGCAAGCTCCGCGATGCCCTACCGGAAATTAGACAGTCAGCACGAGTAACCCAACTTGAACAAGAGCGAGAGCGTACCTCTTGCTTCGACTTCTGCAATCGTAGACTCACAGGGAACTGGACAAAGTCCTTGTCGACACTCGCGACGACGCCGGCGATAGAGGGAGAGCCCGGAATGCTGCTCGGACTAGGATGGGTAACGTCGATTCCGACCATCATGGTCCTCTTCTGCGAGAGCCACGCCATCGCCGCCGGCTCAAGACGATGATTGATTCCGCCCAGCTTCGTGTTGACCTTCAAGGCAATGTTTGAGAGGTACTGGTCCTGTCCGTTCTCCTTGAGAGCCTTGTCGAGCTGCATGCACTGGGTGTGCACGCCGAATTTGACCGCCGCCAGCCGCTTGATGCATGGATAAATGTAGTCGTCGCGCGTCTGGAGGAGGACCAAGACCAGGTCGACGTCCTTCCACGAGCCCGTACTGACAAACGACCCCATGGTTTGCTCTATGAGTGACATGGCCCGCATACGCCCGGGGTCGCTACCATCCCTCGGTGGAAGTCTTGCAGGCACGATCTGCGGAGGCCGTGCCACGGCTATGCCGCTGTTCTTGCACTTCTCTGCGAAGGCCTTGAGGAAATTCATCATGCGCGGATCGTTCGGGCCCTGAAAAACGGGTGGGCCGTCGATAACGACAAGGACCTTCCAGTTATTGATCCTCGCGCCGTGGTGGAACTTGACGTCGAGGATGTTCCAGCTGCCGTTGTTCACGCGGGGGGTCCCTTTCAAGTACGTCACTCGAGGTGGCTGCAGCTCGCGGGCAGGGACGATAGTCATCTGCGACGATACTTTTATCCCAAACTCGGCGAGAAGAGAATTCGAACCATCTAGTCCAAGCTTCGGTAGACCCTGCTGGACAATGTGGTGGGCGTTGATGGCGGGACGCCGGTTGGCCAGGCGAAGCATGTCGGAAGTTTCTTGGGGAGAGAGCTTTCCAAGATGGGGCTCGCCGGGTTCGATTGTGCAAATCTCGGCGGGCAGGTACGTCGCTTTTCCAGGACTGCCGACGTCGACGACAGGAAGATCTGGACGTCGAAGGGCGATATTATACTCTACAATAATACGGTCAGAGAACGGAACTGCAATACGGGAAGGGTACGCACTGCGCTTATAGTAGTCTTGCACTGAGATGAGTCCACCTCCGTACTCGTCGCACTTGAATTTCTGTGTGATAGCGGTCCCGTTGCCGGTGACCTTCTTGATAGTCTTCACTCTCTTGTAGCCCAAATGCCGCGTCGAGATCTTGACCCTGTTCATGAATTCCTGCGGATTGGCACCGTAGGATGCAGCATTGAAGGCGGCGATCGCGTCGGAAAGACTTCCGGGCTGGTGGAACGCCGTCATGCAGACGTTGACGTTGATCATAAGCTGCTTGTGGGCCGGGCGGACGGACGAGAAGAAGCCCATGTGTGCCCACAGGCGCGGGCCCAGCGGACCCTTTTCATTGTCGTCGAAAAAGTACCGGTTCCGGCCGAATCTGAAGCCGGTTTGGGAAGCCTGGCGTTGCATGACGAGGTTGAGCGCAGATATTACAGGCATAACATCTTCGTCTGGATTGTTGACTTCGCCTTCAAGGTACCTAACAAAGGAGTCAGAACGTCCTTGAGACGGCGAGAAGAACGCTTACCTTTTCAAAGGTGCTGTTGGCAGCTCCTTCGTGAACTTGACTGTGACCGTGTAGACGTCTGGCCTGTAGGGTGGCCCAGGTGGCCCATTGTCGCCATCCTCGAAGAAAGTTACCGTGCCGGTGAGGGGTTCGGGAAGCCGACGAGCAGCAATCAGCCTCTGGGAGCCATCGTGTACGATAACAGACCGAAACGGAGCGCCCTCCCGGCTCCGCTCGAACAGGTCCAGGACACGGCGTTTCACGCGTCCTTTCTGTGACTTCGGTTCTGGCGTTATTTCCACGTTGTACTCGTAGTAGGTGTCCTTCGATATGTCGACGGCGAAGAAGTTAGCACGGACGACGATAGCCCGACCCGCCTGAGATACCGGAATAGATCAACACGCGCTTCACAAGTAAGAGACTGGCCGGTACTCACGGTGCCATAACCAGGACGGACAGGGTGCTCGGGGCCAGTGCGCTTCGTCTTCAATTTCTGCACAAGTTCGTCGGCCCTTGCGATACGAGCGTCGACGGTGGGGGGTTGATTCGGAGTGGGGTTGTAGATATTGGGCACGTTGGCGAAGGTGCCGCCACCACGACCACGAGGCGCAAAACCTCCACCACCACCGCGTCCTCCGAAACCTCCACCTCCTGGAGGACCGCCGCGAGGACCACCGCCGTGCCCCCCGAAACCTCCGCCTCCAGGAGATCCACCGCGAGGACCCCCACCTCTACCGCCGCCACCGCCACCGCCTCCGGGCCCAGGGCCACCTCGCCCGCGTCCTCGCCCTCGATCACCTCCGCGATTGGACATATCTTCAGTTGATGTTTGTGATTGTGGGATGTGGGATGTGGGTGAGAGTAGGAGCTGAGGGAGAGGGAGTCGTGGAAGCTGCGCAGCCAAGGATCCGAATGGGAGAAGGTCCAAAGAAGGCGTGGGGTTCGTGGGGTTTTCATAGAGCGCGCACGGGGCCACCCGGTGGCCATGAGGTTAGACGCTGGCAAGACCGTCCTGTGCTTTTGTTTTATGGACAAAGCGTGATGGGAGCGACGGCGAGGTGTACGGTTCATTCAATTGTCCGATCGCGGTGATGGACTGGATGCCAATTGTGGAAGAAGGTGGCGTCGTCATCCTCTGATGTGGGGTGTGATATCGGCCTTTGTCTTTCCTCGACAAGCAACATATATTTTCTGCTTGTCGGGGAAAGACAACGACTCTGGAAGAGTCTCTTACCGAGGAAAATGCCGAGCTTCTGATCAGCGCATTCGAAAGGGTCATAGCGATTGCTACCGTCAAAGAACTTTGAAAGAAGAACGAATAGACACGGGTCAAATCGACCAGATGACACCACGACGGATGCGCGATCATGTTGCGGGGATGAGCGAGTGGGAACGGAGTAAGCCGTCATGATGAGTGCGCGACCGATATGAGAACAAAAAGACTGCTGGCAGAGGAAGGATCGTGCGGAGACGTGGAGGAGCTTTGGAGGAGCTGGAGGATTCGAAGGACAAAGCAAGCGTGGACACTGGATGTGGATAGTTCAGACTCCTTCCCATCCCTATGTCAAATTACGTCACATATCCTACGAGTCAGTCACTATGCCGATTTTCTCAACTTTGAACTTTCCAGCGAACGTCCGGCGAACGTTCAACTTCAACTGGACATCTGACTCACCAGCCCCAACCCATCCCTATCCACAGGATCGGTTGGTAAGCTCCACTACTTACTTCGCTAGCTTGGTTTCAGTCTCGGTCTCATCATGCTCAGGCTGAGTCTTGCTTCACGCCAAGTCTTACACGATGGTGGAATCTAACTTGTGGATTCGCAGAATCCCTGGCCTACTTACTTGCATTTTACGGATGCCTCTGAAGACGTTTCCTATACGAGGAAGGTTTTATTTATCGTTCCTGTCGAAGGCGGCGAAATGGCACAGCAGTACTCGAGTGGACCTGCAGAGGTCAGAACTGGAATCCACTCGACGGTGCTTTGACAAGACCACTCTCCAGCAGCGCCGCCCTCAAAGGCGGTCGAGTAATCTCATTGGAAGGCCCGCTATATTTTTGTGCCGCATATTGATTGTCTAGCCCGCAGAGATTGCTCCCAAGTTACTTGCGCTAAGCACGAATAGTAACACACAACCCTCATTGCAAATTTAACTTTCCCCGCTTGTCTCTCGATCCTCGGCGACCAATTGACATGGTTTGTACCATCCCAGTTCTATTTATATCGCCGGTGACTTGAGGATCAGGCTTGTTATTCGGGATCTATGCACGTCGTAGGTCACCTCGACAGATCATACGTCGCCAGTGGCGCCACTCATAAAGACTCCCCTAGATTTTTGACGGTTTTCCACCATGCGGAACCCATCTTTCTATTAGGACTGCCTCCGCGGTTCAGCGATACGATTTTGGGGCACATCGGCGGCAGAACTGCGGGCGAAAAAAAAAGTGTGAGATAAGGGAGAGGAGTACGATGTCGTGAAGCGGAAGCGCGATACATCCGTCGATATCATCGAGTCTCGAGTACTCTCGACAGGACCAGAAGGATTCAGAAGTGACTAGCAGGGGGAGGCTGAGTAAATGGAAAACGATCGCGCGAGCCACTTCGCGCGATGTTTCGCGAGAGCACCTTCATTCTCCCTGTAATATGCCTGGTACATGTTCTGTATGGATTGCAAGACGGTCAGACAGGAGTCGAAGGAATTGAGAGGGGAATCACCGAGTCGCACTCGAACGGAGATAAGCCGCCCGCGTCTAATCTCTCTCGCTATCTGGCTCAACGACGTCGCAGCCTCCGGCGCCCTCAGGCATATCCGATCATCCCGCCTCCCATTCCCGACCACGTCCGCTCGCGGTTCTGCACATTTATAACCCTCGTACGTACCTAGCAATGTTCCTTCAACCCCCCATCTCCCATCCCTACTAGCGACCACACGCGTACTACCGTCATGGCCAACAACCTCGCTCCGAGCACCGCTACCACCGTGCAGCACATCGCTAAACCTCACTCGACGCCGAGTCACCCCCTGGATCCGTTGACTCCTGACGAGGTGTGTCCTGTTTTTATCTGATTTCTCCAGGGTTGATCTTGACCGTTCGACCGTAGATCGTCACTGTGTCCCTGGCAGTCCGCCAGTACATCGCGGAACATACCCCTGTCAAGGCCGTTCGCTTCATCACCAACTATCTCCTCCCGCCCCCTAAGCGCGCCGTACTCGCCCACCTCGGAATTCCGCTCGCCCCAGGTGAGGAGGTTAAGAAAGAAGACAAGGTGCCGATCGTGCGCAAGGCCGAAGTCGACGTGAGTACTCGATTCTTGCATCGCAATTTTGCCTCGTTCTCCTTTCACATGCCCCAAACACCTTCCCTATTTCACCCATCGCCATCGTCGCCCCCTTTCTCGCACCGTGATTCTCGCACTGTTGCCTCGTGCTATGGGCGCTTCTAGTGACGGCTGGAGATTTGTGTGGCGCCGACACTTCCGATGTTGGGCTACTCCTGCATGAGGCTCGTGACTTGACGGTGACATTCGCTCGTCGAGCGATTGGTTTGCCTTCTCTCACCAGGACGGCTGACGCTGGCGGCGTTGATTTATCCCACCATCTTCTTGGTCATTCAGCGGTGGGATCAGGGGTCATTTCGTCGTCGACACACCTAGCTTCGGGTCTCCGTAATTTCTCCCGCTGCCACGATTCGCAATGTCTCCATTCTTTCTCATATTCGCTTCGATGACCGGGCGCACAATGGCGGGACGGATGCGCTGACTGACCTCTGTCGTTGAACAAGGGGCTCTAGATACGACTTCTGGAATACCCAAAAGTTCATGATCGTCCCTTCGCGATCGTCTGCTTTTCTATCTCATCGTCTTATCTGTCTGAGAGCTGAAGGCTGACATTGCTGTTTATCCTAGCTCGTGGACGTTGTCACAGGGTAATTTTACTCCATTTTATCTGTCGAGGACGTCTCATTCAACCATCATATAGCGGCGCCTACAACAGCATCGTGGTTCTGGACTCGGCCACCGGGAAATGGAACGTGGAAAGCTTTGACAAGCTTCCTGAAGGCGTTCAACCGCAACTTTCTCCGGAGGAGCTCCTGACCTGCGAGCAGATCGTGAAAAAGGATCCGCAGGTCGTGAAGCTGGCCAAGGATGTTGGTAAGCCACACACTCCCTATCCACACGATCTTCTCGGCTTATACCCCTCAGGCGTCGAGCCCCACCAGATATACGCTGACGGCTGGTCAATCGGTTATGACGATCGCTTCCCCAAGGCGCAGCGTCTGCAACAGGCGCTTCTCTTCGCACGTCTTTCCGAGCACGACAACCTCTACGCGCATCCTATGGTGAGTCCCTTTCTCTACTAACCTTAGATCTGCATCTTGATCCGCTTCTCTTCCAGGACTTCGTTCCCGTTGTCGATATGATCAAGGGAAAAGTCATTCACATCGATTTTCCGGGCATGTACCGCGAGGCCTCGTCCGCGGGACTCACTGCCGGCAGCACGAAGCCCCCAGCCCTCGACGCCGACCAGTTTTCCAGCGCTCAGCGCGAGCGCATCCCACCGCCTCTCACCCCGCAAAACTTCCTTCCCGATCTGATCAAGGAGGATGCAAAGAAGGCCGGAGGGGAGTGGAAGGAGCGCGAGACTCCAAAGCCTCTCCACGTCCTGCAACCGGAGGGCGTGAGCTTCAAAATGGACGGCAACGTTCTCGAGTGGCAAAAATGGAAGATGCACATCGGTATGTCATACCTCCACAGGCGTCTTGCCTCTTCTGCTTGGACTGGGCTGATGATTGGGCGTTTGATTCATCTAGGATTCAGCCATAGGGAAGGCATCGCACTGAGTACAGTGACGTACAACGACAATGGCGAAGTGCGCCCATTGTTCTACCGTTTGTCGATGGCGGAAATGGTGGTACCATATGCTGCGCCCGAGCACCCCCACCCTCGCAAGTTTGCCTTCGACACGTACGCCCCCCTTCTCTCCACTGTTTCTTACGACGGGCTCACTCGTGTTTAGTGGCGAATATGGCATGGGTACGATGGCCAATGAACTCGCCCTCGGGTGCGACTGCCTCGGTCAGATCCACTATCTGGTACGTTTCTCTGCCGTACTTCTCTTCATCACCGCGCTCACCGCGCGATGGATCCTGCTTAGCCGGGCGCATACACTGCACATGACGGTTCCGCGGTCGTTATCAAAAACGTGATATGTATTCATGAAGAGGACGCTGGACTGCTGTGGAAACATACCGACTACCGTATCGGTGGCCGCTCCCAGGCCGTCCGAAGCCGTCGTCTCGTCGTCAGCATGGTGTGCACGCTCGCGAACTACGGTAAGCTCAACTCCACCCCTCCCCTGCCGTTATCCCTCGTTCCGCCGATTCTGATTTCGCTTCCCATGGCCGCGCAGAATACATCTGGAATTACCTCTTCTATCAGGTGAGGAGTGGTTCACGTGTGCCCGAGGAGCTGCGCTGACGTCGACGATGTAGGATGGCACGGTCGAGCTCGAGATTCGCCTTACGGGTATACTGCAGGTGTACCCATTGGGCCCGAACGAGCCCACGACCTTCGGCACCCAGGTCGCGCCCGGCATCAACGCGCAATACCACCAACACATGTTCTCCCTCCGCATCGATCCCATGATTGACGGCCTGTCAAACTCGGTCGTCGAGACGGACATCTTCCCGCTGGACGACGGCGCAGGCTCCACGAACAACTACGCCGGCAACGGCTTCAGGACCTCGCACCGCACGCTCAAGGTCGCAAGCGAAGGTGCGCGTGACTGGGACGCGCAAAAGGACCGCAGGTGGCGCATCGTGAACACGGCGCGGACCCATTACTCCTCGGGCCAGCCCGCGGGGTACACGATCGCGGTCAAAGGCGGCACGCTGCCGTTGATGGGTCGACCCGACGGGTGGATGGGCCGCAGGGCGAACTTCGCGGCGAAGACGCTGTGGGTGCTCAAGGATAAGGAGGACGCTAAATTTGGCGGTCGGATGTGGCCTGCCGGGAAGTATGTCCCGCAGGCGCGGGAGGAGCCGGAGGACAGCGTGTTGGCCTGGCAGAGGGCGGACGGGGAGCAGAGCATTGAGAACGAGGACGTGCTGGTGTATGTGACTTTGGGCACGACGCACATCCCCCGCCCGGAGGACTGGCCTGTGTGCGTATCTATTTCCTCGCGTCTTTTCTCTCTCTCTGGCGTATTGGTGTTGACGCCGCCTGTTTTTTTTTGGTTGGATAGGATGCCCGTGGAGCACTTGCGCGTCGCGTTCAAGCCTTTCAGTTTCTTCAAGGCGAACCCTGGTATGGACGTCCCCGGCGGCGTCGACTCGAAGAGCGTCCCCGCGTTCGGGGAGGCGGAAGGTGGTAGCTGCTGCCACTAGGCTCGTCGCGTTGAGCGCGGCGGACTGTTGGGCGCGATGTTGAGACAGTCTAAAGGAAATCTAGGAAGCACCCACAACTTTGTATTTTTGGGACATGTAGCGCTGTAACCTAGCATGGGAGTCGTGCAATAAAACCAAATTGTATTATTCGATCTCAAAGACAATCATTGAATATTGAAGGAGGACTCAAAGTTTGAGAATGGGAGAGGTGAGAAGTGACTCGTGCGAGTGGGCGCTTCCCAAGGCGCGCGCGACTTCGACATGGGAACGAGATATGTGCCGGGGCCGTGTACACGGTAACTCTCAATGCACAGACGAAGCAGCCGAAGCACGCCGTGTTCCGTAAAGCGTTACGAAACGAGCTCCCTTACAAAGATTATCGCAACGTGGCCCATTGCTCATAGGTAACAGACCGGGCTCGACGACTGCGTCATATTTTCCACGCCTGGCCCTGGGGCCCCGCGTCGTCTATGGTCTGCGGCTCTCGAAATTGACCTGCCGATCGTTGAGTTTAATGAACGACGTACGTCGGAGAGAAGGATGAGAACCCTACCTGATCAGTATCGCCGTAAGGAGGCCACGCCCACGACAATTCAACGCATCACTCCGGGCCATCTGCGTCCATCCGCCGCTCCTCTTTGCCATCCGCATCGGAGGTCCCGCTGGACTCGACTTCCCAAGATGAAGGCGATTCGGTCCACGCTTGGTGGTGGAAATTGGGGGTGGGGGGACGAAAGCGGACGAGCGGTGGACTTGTGCGTCAAAAGCTCATGCCCTGCTCCCCTCCAGGCGCCCCTTCAACGCGCCATACGCTCTTCCTCACGTTCTTTGAGCTCGCACCTGATACCCTCGTCTCTTCGTCGTCCCCTTCTCCATCGGCAGCGCGTAAGCTGGCGCGTACTCCCAGAGCGGCGCACATCGTTTTGTACCTCGAGCGGATCTGTCGCAAGAGCGCCGATATGTCCGTGCATGCGTCCGGATGGGGGTTCGTCCTCGGGAAGGCGGCGACGAGCGCGATGAGTTGGGTTGCGTGGTGGATCGCGCGGCTGTTTGGATGTTCACCGCCACCCATGCACACGGAAGAGGCGAACGCGAACTTGGTGAGAACGCGGAAACGGAAAAGAGGAAGGCGGACACTGGACGCACTGATCGCGCTTCCCTTGCTTCGCATACACCGCCGTCCACATCTGCGCTACGCCGGCGTAGAATCCGATCTCTTCGCCAAACTCAAAGCCTTTCTCCCGACCCAGCGCGCGCCCCTCGATCAGCCCATGGATGCGTCCGTGCGCGGCACCGTCCGTGTATCCTGCGTCATAGAACCTATCACCCCACCAACGGATACAGTTAGAGATCCGATCACGAGGGGGTAGGGGTGGGAGGGAGTGTGAATGCAGATGAATAAGATCATGGGACGTACGATTGCTCGACGTGGACGAGATCTTCGAGGTCGAAATCCATTCCTGCTCTGACGATTTTGTGGATACGCAAGCTTCACTTAAGTTGCGAGGCAGGGATGAAGACGAGTTGAGCAATCGGCGTCGGCGGCAGGGAAGGATGCAACTGCAAGTAGCTGTAGAAGCGACCAGGGATCAGACTCAGGATCAGAGCGGGGAGAATGCTTCAAATTTGCCAGACGAATAATAATTCAAAAATAATTGGTTTCTGTTTACTGCTCACTGCAGTCCTCACTGGCAGTATGTAGTATGTACTGGACTCACAAGCCACAGACAGCGACGCAGCGCTCGGAATGTAGGCAATCCATTGGCTGTTTCAAGGCTGATACGACCCTCGAAAGACCCTCGATTATCTAGCAAGACCATGAATGACCATGACCGGGCGACCCTCTTCCGGGACCCCACAGACCAGACGCTCACGTATGTCGTAACCTCCTCAAACAAGAGTCGACCGCCACACACGCGCTGTCTGGTTCCAGAAATATCGCTGATATAATATATACACCAAGGTTGAAACGACGAGGAGACCGGACGGACGCGTGGAAAGAAACGTGAAGGGAGGGCGACGGTGATTGGACAAACGTCGACGGAATTATACGATAAAAAGACAAAGCGACTGTACGAATGTGCGTGCGTGGTGCGGGTGCGAATGGGTGTTGGCTTGGGTATTCCGTAGGTAAAATAATGCATGCAGGCGAAACGCGAATGAGAGAGATACGACGGGGAGGGACGATGATGCGGTGCATGAAGGGCGCAGGACGGCTGAACGCGTGTGGAGTGGCGCACGCACGGCATGGGAGATGGGCGTCTTTTGACGGGGCGTGTTTGCGATAGAAGGCGTCAATGACGACGATTTCGAGGGTCAGGGCAAGAATTAGACCTGATAGGATATGATCATGAGAACGCGCGTGTCGGGCTTCGGAGGAAGGAAAGGAGCGGGTGGTCCAGAAGCGAATGTGCTCGGGGAAGGCGTGCTTTCCATGGACTCGCAGGGAGGGACGTAGGCAACCCCATACGACCAGAAATGCGAAGAATCGTGCACTGAGAAGAGGGAATCATGACGCACCAAGCTCAATTCCAAGGTCCACACACGGCGTGCCCACAGTTTCATCGGCCTAGGCTCCTGGCCCTCTTTGGCGAGGTCGACCTCGATACCGTCCCACCAACATTTGCGCTACATAGTGAGACCGTATACGTGAGCAGCGCCGCACCCGCAATTAACCAAGGATCACGTACGGCAGGTTTTCTCCAGAACAGAAGTAGCTTCTGAGCAGTCGCCATCTGGTTGAAGTCGACCGAGACAGGTGGTTCCGCGCCAGGGCTGTGAACGATCCCGGTCTTCAGGTTGACGAGCGCGATGGAGGATATGCAGCACCTAGAAGGTTCGACCGAGCGGAAACCCCATTCGTCCTCACGATCAAACCCACTGAAATACAACAGATCAGGACGGCAACCACGTTTTCACAAAAACCCACATACCTCATGCAGAGCATATCAATGAGGTGCTGCTCAGCAATATTGTTCTCCTTGTTCACGTTCCTCTGGAGCGCCGTGAATATGCTTCTCTTGTTTAGCAGATATTGCCCGCATTCCTTCTTCAACTCGATAAGAGGGTCGTTGGCGGCGCCTGTTGCGTCCGTCGCGGCTTCGCTGCCCTTGGGCGGAATAGAAAAGTATTCGAGCTCCTCGCGAAGAACAATGATAGCTTGCTTGGTCAAAAGCGGGTTTTGATTTGGCGCAAATTCGGGAGGAGCGGTGAGGGGATTGTTGGTGGTGTCTGCAAGGTGTTGTTGGGCGGCAAAAAGACCGGGGGCGCCGTCGGCGCCGTAGAAAGTGTCCGACGCGTTGCGGAAAAATTGAAGCACGAAAGAGAAGCAGTCCGGGTCAAACTGCAAAGAAAGAAATATGAGCGAGGTTCGGATGAGGGGGCGCGTCTGCACACACGCTACGACGACCGCAGGACACGCGGGGTGGGACGTACATCAACGCCATAAAGCTCCTCCTCCTCCGAATTGTCTCCGGAGTCCGACATGGTCACGGACTGGCGGGAAAGGACAAGACCATTGGGGAAGAGACAGAGGAGGACGGATTCCGGAAGGTTCATAATCGTCTCGCGGTCAACGGAGAAGCGGTGACCGCGGAGGTCGAGAGAGAGCCTGGTGAGAAGGGGGGGTTGGATGTTGGCCTGGATGGGGGTCTGGGAGACGGAGGTGATAGGGGAGGAGGAAGTGATGCCCGCCATGGCTGACGGTGAGGAGGACGTTGGGCACGACGACGCGAACGACGAGCGCGCGAGGAGGCCTCGTGTTTGTCCGAACCAAATAAAGAACGGGAATGTGGTTACGGCAAGGGGGTTATTCTAGGGTTGTCAAGGGTTATCAGGGACTTGTCCCGGGACGGAAGAGGGATTTCATTCAGATTGCAGCTTTTCCCCGCAGCGAACATGCTCTGATCGAGTGTTTTCCCCCAGGCCGCACCCGTTGCCCTATATTAACCCTTCTGCCCCCTCCGCTTCCCGAACTCGCCCCTTCCTTCTTACCATCACCTAGCACGGTCTCCTCCTCGCCGCCCACCATGTCCATTCCCGTCGGAATGTTCTCCCCGCTCACCCCAGGCCGCCCCGTAGCCACCCTTCTCCTCATCGAAAACTCGCAACCGATGTTCTCACGTTGGCCCGATCTCCGAGATCATTACCTACCCAACCTCCTTGGCTCCATGCGCGTCGTCAACCCTGTCGTTCCCGTGCGTCCTCGTCGTTCGTCGTTCCGCTCGTAACCCTCACCTCGGCCGCAGATCCAGGTTCTCTGGCTCACCAGCTGCCTTCCACCCCCGGATGCGCCAGCGTCGTCTCCTCCCCCTCCGCCACCCCTACAGAGCTCGCGCCAGTTCAACCAGCTGCCCGAACTCCGCTTCAACACATCGCCCTCCAACAGGATATCCCCCGGGACGATCTATCGCGGTGCAGAGGTGCGTGCTTGCCATCGGCCACTCACACCCGTCTCACGATTTTGTACAGCTTCTCTCGACAGCCTTCACCGACTCACCTATCGCTCCAAGTCGTCACCTCATCGTCGTCGCTGCTTCCGAACCCTCAGACGGTTCAGATGGCATCCAGAGCCTCGCCCCCCTCGATCGTGCGACGCGATGGCGCGAACTCGCCTCCAAACTCTCCCGCGAAAATGTCCACCTACATCTGATCCTCAACCCGAACTGTGCCGCCCAAGAATTCGTTGATTTGTTCTACGAAGTCGTGCGTAAACTCCCCAGGATCCTGACGTATTTTTCTGACGCGATGGCACGTAGCTCGCCGGCCAGTCCTGCACCGAATCGGCGCCCTGGTTCCCTTTCGACCACCTCAATTACAACATATACCTTTCCAACCAGTCCACCGTACCCTCCAACGCAAACCAGTCCACTTTATCCCGCAACGCCGGTACGTGCTCGCCTTCGCTTTTTTTCTTACTTTTCTGGGACCTTTTCACGGCGGTATCGGAAGGTCTCTTCCGAGTCATTGCCAATCGATGATGTCATTCATGGAGAGGCGTGTCTCTGCAATGAGTCTGGCAGCAGATCCATTTATTCCCCGTTTTCGTTCTCTTTCGCATCACCACACACATTGACCTTGTCTCACCAGCTGGCCTTCCATATACCGGTCACACCCTCCCGCCAGCGATGCTCCCGCCAGCCTCAGCGCGACCTTCCATGCCTCGGAACAATTCCTACCCCCAGCCTACCCCCCGTGTGTCACCTCCCACCAAGCTGGACCATCCGCGCCCAAGCATCGTCACCCAGCTCCAAAAAATGCACGGTCTGTCCAAGAAGCGGGCGCCTGCGCCTCCGCGCGACCCATTCATTCGAGATACGGACGATCCTCAAGTCCCGTTCCCCTCCTCCCCGCCCGCGAACTCATCGCGCGCGAGCGGCCCCTCGTCCTCATCGCCGCCGCTACCCACACAACGCTCGCGGCGCGGGACCGGCGGGACCAACGGCGGCGTCGCGAAGAAGGCCACAAGGCGTGTCCAAACAGGCGGATATTCCGGAACGCAGCCCCGCATCGCGTCCCCTGACTCGTTGTCAGACACGTCCGCGCCGTCGCCCAGCACGGTAACCACCGCGTCTCCCGTACTCTCCCTGAACCCAGGCTACGTCGCGTCCCCCACCAGTCCCACTCATTTCCCACCGTCCGCGTTCAGCTCTGGTGAAGCCTCCGAGATGGTCTACCCTTCTGCGCCGCTCTCCGACACGGTCTCGCCCCCGGCGTGGGTCACGGCGAGCGACCCGGGACAGACGGCGCCCACGTCGGCGTTCGCAGGACGCAAGTCGTCGCTCGCGGATGGGATGGACACGTTCGCGGCCCCGCGACGGGCGTCGATCGCGGAGGTCGGCCCCCGCCCCCACGCGAACGCGCGGGTCTCGCCGCGGTCGTTCCCCGCGCATCCTGGCATGCGTTTGTCACCGCCCGCGCAAGGCCCGTATCCCGGCGCCTTCCCGCATCCCGAGATGGCGAGCCAGCTTCCGGGACAGATGAAGCCGTCCGAGTCTATCATCCCCGGTGGCCGGATGGCCAGCGCGTCCAACGGCCAAATGGTGACCACGCCGCCGCCGCCGCCTTCGCAAGCGGACGACGGGGACAAGCCGTTCATATTCTACCCGGAATATGAAGACAACGCGCGGTCGATGGCGCCGCCCGCACACCCGCCCCCGCCCGCGCCCGCGCCCATGTATCAGCAGCAGATGCAGCAGCGACAACACTCGATGATCGCGCCGCCCAACTACCCGCCGCCGCGCTCGCACGGGTTCCCCCCCGCGCCGCCGCCGCTCCCGCACGAGTTTTCGGAGGCGGGCAACTTTCCGTCGTTGAACCTGCCGCCGTTTCATCAGCAAGTGGGCGGAGGGATGGTGATGGGGGCGGGGATGGGCGTGCAGGGGTATTGGGGCGCGACGGAGGGCGGGGACGGGTACGGGATGATGGGGTCGGGGATGGGGATGGTGATGGAGGGGGAGTATCCCGCGGCGGTGCAGGGCTGGCCTGGCTATGCGTGAGTGCGCGCGCCTGTCGTGGGGTTTTGTTTTTTTCGTTTGGGTCTTGCTGGGTTTCCTTTTGCTTTTGTTCCCTGCCGGCTGCGCGCACGTCGTACTTGCCTCGCCCTGCTTCCTCCCCATGTTGTATATTGGTAACTGCCACCATGCACGCTCGCTGTCGCACACATGCTCGTTTGTCGTTGTCGCTTTTCTCGTTCATTGGCACGCTCTCTCTTGGGACTCTGCGCGTTTTTTGTACATACCGTAGCTTCATTTTGTTTGTATCATAGCATCTCTTCTGTTGCACAGCACTCCTGTTTTATGAGCGAGCTGAGGGTGAGTTCTCGTTGCATGTCTCACTGCCATAAGTTCAGGGCCTTCCCACGGTACCATTGCGCGCTCGACAACGCTTGCTGAGTGATTCGGTCTTCTCTTCACACCCACCAACCACCACGATCCATCTACCAAAACTTCCCTTGTTCGCCATGGCTCTCAACGATACGCACCCTTCCTCCTCTTTGACCGCTTTTCCTCCACTCTGTACACCCTTTCCTGCGGAACAGGGCATGGCTTACGACGAGCCGTGCCCACTCCGAGTTCCGCGCCTCAACAAGGCCTAAGTTTCTTCGTGGTGGCTCTCCTCCACGTCGCCTGGTAAGCGGCTCATTTCCAGAGTCGTTGTCTTTCCCCGACAAGCAGAAAATATATATTGCTTGTCGAGGAAAGACAAGGGCACCCCCCATCGTGTGTACAAGCGAATGACGAATATTCTCCGTGGTCAGCGTGCTAACCCCGTCTCCACCGAATCAGACGGGGATAGAACCTTGCCATTTTTACTGCCGGTTGCTGGTGTATCGATCATATCAGGACGGTGCACTGGATTCCAAGAGTGTTGCCTAGGACAGGTCATGTCGGATGGCCGGGAAAATCACCTTCAATCCCAGACAACGAACGCTCGTGGTCAGCGCCTCGCTCCCGCACGGCTACAGCTACGGAGTCAATCTTCACTCACACCAGTGTTCGGCGAGCCGGCTGGCATATCGATCATACGAAGACCGTGCACCGACTCTCAAGAGTGTTCCCCAGGACAGGTCATGTCGGATTGTCGGGCAAACGACCCCCAACCCGAGAACCTTCCCGCAAGCCTCCGCCTCGCTTCCGCACGACTGCAGCTACAGACTCAGGCTTCTCCCACGCGAGTCACTAGTGATCCCGGGCGCCGTGCGTGCGTGCGAAACCCTCACCGAGCGTCCAACCATCCTATATAAACCCCATCCCTTGCTCGACCTCTCTCTATCACACTATCCCCCACCATTCCCCACCAGTAACTCTTACAACTACCATCACACTCATCATATATGTCGTACCGCGAAAACCAACCGCGCGCTCGAGGTGGGGCAGGCCCCGCCCGAGGTGCTGGCGATCGCCCAGGTCAAGGACGCGGCGGGAGAGGCTATAGCGGTGGCCCTGGCAGCTTCCAAAGTGGCCAGGCTCGAGGCGGCTTACAAGGCGGGCCAGCTCGAGGCGGCTTCGATGGTGAACGAGGTCGAGGCGGCTTTGACGGTAGTCGAGGTCGAGGTGGTTTCGACGGCGGACGAGGTCGAGGTGGCTTCGACGGCGGACGAGGTAGAGGCTTCCATCCAGCACCTCGTGGTCGCGGCACTTTCGCGGACGTGCCCATCATCTACAACCCCGCCCCCGGCCAGCCCCTCACTGTCGACGCCCGCATTGCGAAGGCCGGCGACCTCATCAGAAAGCTCAAGGAGAAGAAGTCCGGTCCCGAGCACCCTGTTCGCCCCGGATATGGCACCGTGAGCTTCCCTTGTTTGCGTTCTTATGCGATCCCGGTCACTAACTGACTCTGGCACTCAGGCTGGAAAGGCCGTCGTCCTCCGCGCGAATTTCTTCCCCATCAACGTCACCAAGGATAAGTACTACGAGTACAGTGTCGAGATCTCGCCTGAGCCCAAGTCCCAGAAAAGCCGGGTGAAACGCCGCATCTTGGACCTGTTCCAGCAGACCAAAGAGGCCTCGCAGTATAGCTCCTCCATCGTCCACGACGGTTCGCAGAGGCTTATCTCCGCTCGCAAGCTTCCACAACCACTTGGCGGTAGCGTCTCCTTCTACGAGGAGGGCGACAAAGGCCCCTCTAACGGTGCAGATGTGTATACGGTCACCGTCAAGTTCACAAAGGAATTGCCGACCAGCCCACTCAAGAGGTGTGTACTTAGCGTGGGTCGTTGTTTTGCGCTCGTTCTCATTGTTCTTCAGGTACCTAGAGGGCGATATTGACAAACCGGACGAAGAAGTCGCTCCCCTGATCTCTGCTCTCAACCTCGTCATCCACAAGCAGGCTTCGCAGAATGGATACAGATTCGGTCGCAACCGGCATTTCTTCGATGACGAGGAAAAGGGTTCGCTTGGCGGTCGTTTGTGGGCATACATGGGCTTTTTCTCCTCCGTTCGGCCCGTCTACAAGCAGCTGATGGTCAACGTCAACGTCTGTATGACCGCGTTTCACCAACCCGGCAACCTCGCGGAGGCGATGGCGGCGTTCAACGCGGGCTCGTACGGAGCTAATCCGCAAGAGTTCATGAGCAAGGTCAAAATATCGACGCAGCATCTAGGATACAAGAGGATTAGGACCGTCAAAAGGATCGTTGGCAATGGCACTGCGGTCACTCAGAAGTTCAAGTGCAATGAGTACGGGGGCGGTCTCATATCGGTTCAGCAGTACTACAAACGCAGTGCGTGTTCTTGTCTTATCTACAACGCCTTCTGTGCTCTGACCGACTTTTTCTAGAGTACAACATCGTCCTTCGTCACCCCAACCTTTCGGTCGTGGACGTCGGCAGTCCTGGCAAGCCGACCTATCTTCCCGTCGAGCTTTGCACCATCGAACCTGGGGAGCCGCATTTCGGAAAATTGTCCTCCCAAGAGACACGTAGCATGCTCAGCCTCGCCAGTCGGCGTCCAGCAGTTAATGCGCACCACATCGTCCAGCAAGGGCTGCCTAAGCTCGGCTTAGCTACGTCAAATAACCTCCTCGTCGAGTTCGGCGTCTCTGTCTCGTCAGAGATGACTGTTATTCCCGCCCGCGAACTTCCTCCTCCTTGCATCACATACAAGAAGGGCCAGGTTAACCCCAAGAATGGCAGCTGGAACATCATGAACGTCCAATTTCAACGTGGCGCCGGAGCCTCCAACTGGAAGGTTCTCGTCGTCGTCGATGGTCGCCCCATGTTCAAGGATGCCAACGATCCGAGCCTCAAGGGCTTCGTCAACGCGTTCGTGGACAAGTGCACGCGCATTGGAATGTCAGTGCCACAGCCTTCGCAGACTGTGTTCGCCAACCTCCCCAATCGCGAGGACCAACCGGGTCGACCTGGCGCCATGCGGGCTCTGGAGCAAGCCATGGCACAGCTTGTAGGCAAGGACACCTGGAAGGACGTGGATTTCGTTCTCGTACTCCTGCAGGCCATGGACGACTTCATTTATCCCTGCGTCAAGCGCTTGGCTGCCGTCAAGTTCGGCGTGCATACCCAGTGTCTCCAACTGGACAAGGCCCTCAGTAACAGAGGCCAGGACCAATATCTTTCGAACGTTGCCCTCAAGGTGAACGCAAAACTTGGTGGAATCAACCACTGCCTGGATCGGTCCTCCATGGCCTGGCTTTCTCAGAAGAGTACCATGATGGTCGGTATAGACGTCACACATCCCAGTCCTAGCAGTATCTCCGGGACGCCGTCCATAGCCGGGGTCGTGGCCAGCGTCGACTCGAATTTTGCCCAATTTCCCGCGAGCCTTCGATTGCAGAAATCGAAACAAGAGGTACGTTTGGATTTTACCGTGGCTGTATACCTGTACTTATCGTCGCGGTGCTTCCCTCCAGGGAATCGCGGAGCTCGCCGATATGATGATCGAGCGGTTGTTGGCATACCAGAAACACAGCAAGAGCCTCCCCGAGCGGGTTCTGGTCTTCCGTGATGGTGTATCTGAGGTCGGTTCCCTCGTCCAATCTTTTTGGTGACATGTTTTCAGGTTTATCTTTACAGGGGCAATATGATAAAGTCCTCCGCGAGGAGCTACCTCAACTCTTCGAAGCCTTCAAACGCATCGATCCAAAGAAGCCCAACTACCACCCCACACTCAGCATCGTCATCTGCGGGAAGCGTCACCACGCGAGAGCCTACCCCACGGTTGAAGGCGCCGCGGACGGGAAGGGCAACACGCGCCCGGGGACAGTGATCGACAAGGGCATCACCTCCGTCCGCGATTTCGACTTCTACCTTCAGCCCCACGCTGCCCTTCAGGGCAACGTGCGCTCGACGCACTACGTCGTTATATACGACGAGAACAAGCTTGGCGCGGATGAGATCCAGCAGGTGGTTCATTCGACCAGTTACTTGTGGGCGCGCGCGACCAAGGCGGTCAGTTTGATTCCGCCGGCGTATTGTGCGGACGTCGTCTGCGAGCAGGCGAGGTACTGGATACAGGGTTTCCTCAACCACGTGTTCGAGGGCTCGTCCACGGGATCGGAGGGCTCTAAAGAGACAGGCGGGGCGCACGCGAGAAGGAAGAGGGAGGAGGCGGAGGCGAACGTATACCAGGCTGCGCAGAGGATGTGGGCGGGCGGGCTACATGACAATTTGAAGGGCAGTATGTTCTATATGTGAGCGCCCTCGTCCTGCCTTTAGCGACTGTAAAACATGGCAGGGGAGTTCTGTATGGTGTATGGCCTTGAATGGCTTTGGTGTACTATTATTTTGCAAACGTTAGCAGCTGTCTTCTTTTTCTACCAGTACATTGTCTCGCGTTATTCTCTCTTGATATCTGGGTACTCCTGCTGTGCCATTTCGGACCACGCTATTCTCAAGGCGAAGACCGGTGAGGCTCGTCCGTCTCGGTTTGAGCCCAGTGCGTTAACAGTCGTTCATTTCCATACTGTTCCGTTGACGATATTTTGGTTCCGTCTCAGCATCCGATGCGGCCCGTATATCAGCGTGGATCTGACCGTGGAGGTTTCATATGCCAACAATGTCATGCTATCGCCAATGATGGGAGTTGCGACATCGGCGACGCGCTTATTTTGATTTTCCTTTCCACTGGTCGGTCAACAAATCCCCTCTCACTCTTTACGTTGTGATGCTCAACGGACACCCAATCGACATATAGGGCAGGCTCTACGGGAGCATGGATGTCCTCAAGAGCAATAACAGTCTAGCCGGGATTTATAACCCTAATTGATTCTCGACGCAGCGGTTTCTGCTGCCCCTGAAGGCCTGAAGGTCTGAGATCTGGAGAAGCATTGTCGCGTAATCCCATTAGGCCACATCCTCCTCGACAAGATCTTGGTGGGATCTGTGATGCATCTCGGGTGCCTAGCCCCTGGGCCGTGCGCGTGAATCGCCGAGTCCCGACGCCAACGATTTTTAATTTGGTTCCAGTCGGTATAAACGGGCTGCAGCCGCTGCCTTGTCCGATAGGGCTCTTCTACCCACTTCCTTCCTTTTATCACCCCGCCTGCTCTCCCCCCCTCATCCCGACCGTCCGTACGCCGTCCATGGAGAACTGGGAATACTACCTTCCGCTGTTGAGCACTACGATGCTGGCCCCTGCTACGACGGAAGCGATCGCGGAAGCAACACGTAACCTGTACGAAACATCGTCGCCGTCACTCTTCTGTTACTGATCCCTTTCCCGCTTACGAACAGTTTCGGACCTGTGGTACTTGGTGTCTTCTTCAGCCTGGTTTTACTCGGTGTTTCGACGACACAGGTGAGTACCTTGCACCCTGCTGCATTCTGCTTCCTCACATATTTCCCTTTAGGCGCATGTGTACTATCAAACGTTCAAGAAGTAAGTCTAGTTGTCGATTGAACCTTGAAGACTGCCTTTTGATGCGACATAACAGGGATAAGCTTTGGATTAAATACTATGTGCGTTCTTGTCACCCTGCTAGCCCATGTCCTGCACTTATTGGCACATCCCTACTCACGTCATTCTTTAGATAGCGGCCCTTTTTTCGTTCGATATCATCAGCTCGGCGTTTGATCTGACCTTCATCTATATCTCTCTGGTCAAACATTTTGGTGTGTTTCATTTTTAAGCAGTGCCGTCTTCGATCTGATTTTTCTGGCTCGTCGCGGTCAGGATACCAACAGACGGCGGAGAGGGCAAACTGGCGTAAGTCTTATGTGTGTTTCGCAACAATAACTGGCCTTCTGACGGAACGTTTGGGCAGTGTTATTCTGCAGTGAGTGATCTTGTTGTGACCGCCCACACAATCGCTTATATTCCGTCCTCGTGCGTTCAGACAGGGGTATAATGGTAGGATCTTCGTACGTCTTCTGCAGTTAAAACTGAGGTTATAACGTAGGGCCTTATGGGCTGCATGGTCCAATGCTACTTCGCTTGGCGCATTTTTGTCCTCACACGCAACCGCATTGTGCCATCCCTAGTCGTCTTACTGGCCGTTAGTGGTTTCGGTATGTTCGTCATGTCCTCAGACAATATTTTTATTGAAACACCCCCCGCTCCTTCATAGCTGCCTCGGTTGTCCTATCGGTTGTTGCGAATCGTTTCCCTCATTACGTCGATTTCCATAAGTTCAGGGCGTCCCCCATCGTCTGGCTAACGGCGTGCGCGGCGAGCAACTTTATCATCGCGATCAGTCTGGCGAGATACTTGGTGCGATCTACCAAATTTATGAGTCCCGTTCTTATGCTGACAGCTGTCGTCAATAGTGGACTCGCAAGTCGGACCATTTTCACGGCGATAGCCCGGTAGACAAGATAATTCGACGTAGGCATCCTTACGTCTCTGTCAAATATCCTCGTCTAATCTTCACTTATACCAGTGACCATGCAAACTGGCTTACTCCCCGCCGTCATTGCAATGATCGATCTTTTCCTCTACGTATTCATGACGAAGGTAAGACAACACCTCTTCATAAAAACTTGATCGCTGACCTTTTGAGTGCAGACTGCTGCAGCGTATGTTCCTCTTTCCAAGAAGTTCGTCCGCATAAATAACCAATATGTTTAGGCTGGCCTTCAACATCATTCTTCCCAAGCTCTACGTCAACTCACTCATGTCTAGCCTCAACACGCGGAAAGTCTGGTCGTTCGGATCCAGCTCCGACTCCCACAATTCTAACGGCCCCACGCTTCCGCAACGACGTGTACGTACCTCGCAGTCCTTCATTTCCCGGTTAGAATGAACCTTCTGTCTCCTATCCAGGGAGATGTGATCAGCCTGAGCACTGTATCGCGCCCGCAAGTCTTTGTCACTGTCGAGTCGCATCACCACCGAGAGGAGTCGCTCTATGCGGAGAAAGACGAGACTACCACAACCTCGAGCGATGTCTACAAAGGACTGGATGACAAACAGCAGGCGGAGAGCGAGTCGTCCGTTTGATTATACCGTTCTCAGGCTCATATTGTAACTTCTACTTCACGCCACGTTATTCATCCCACGATAATTTCTTGGGATCACTGCGTATGTATCTACCATTCTGACGGCGAAGCAAGGCGGCGGTCGTCTGAAGAGGTGGGAAAACATGAGAGTGGCAACTGGCAATTCGCAGTTCGCAGTTCGGGAAGCGCTCTGCACTCGCCCGGCGAGTGCCGTCCCGTTCGACTTCGTCCTCAACGTCAATGGCCAAATGGCCTCTTCACCTTCTTATGATCACCGACGATACCAACGTGAGCTCTGGGGGTGGCTGAGCTACGCATTCGCAAGGTATAGTCCCTTTCTCCTATATCTGACCCTGCGACTAGTCACTGAAACTGCGTGGTTCAGTGAAGTCTTCGTCATCGTTTCCCTCACTTTGTTTCTCCCCATTTGCCTCGAGCAGTTTGCCAGGGATAATGGATACCTTCTCCCTGAGAAAACAGTACCTTGTATTGGGCCAGGTGCTTCAGAATGGGAGTCCGATCCGGAGGAGAAACGTTGCGTGGTGAAACTGGGATGGGTGTGGATCGACAGCGCGAGCTTCAGGTGCGTTTGAGCGGTCCTGTCAGAACACAGCGCGTCTGACGAACATATAGCCTTTATGTGTACTCCGCTTCTGTTGCTCTCCAGGCTCTTACAGTGATATCCATGGGTGGAATCGCCGACCACCGTGCGTGATGAACAATTTTATATGCGCGCCTGTTCTTACCCGCACCCCCTCAGCCCCGCATCGTAAACGCCTTCTCTTAGGTTTCGCCGTCCTGGGCTTCACATCCGCCATCCTCTTCTTCTTCCTATCTTCCTCATCGCCCCTATGGCCTCTCGCTGGACCTCTGGCCATGTGCGCCAACGTGGGCTTCGGTGCTTCGGTCGTTGCAATGAACGCATACCTTCCGCAATTGGCACGAATGGCTCCGGAGGTTGTCGCAGCACATGAAGAACTCAAAACTGCAACGGATGAATCAAGCGTGGATGCAGTCGACACGACCGCAGAAATGCATGACGGGCTCGAGGCGCCTCTCCTTCACGTCAGTCGACCCAAGCCACCCGAAGCCCTTCAGACAGCATACGCGACCGCCTTGTCAGCAGCCACCTCGCGCATATCCGCCCATGGTATTGCGCTGGGTTACGTAGCCGGCATTGCGCTACTACTGCTCACACTTGTCCCGGTGACCCGCCTCGGCGGCTCGACATGGGCACTGCGCCTCGCAATCGGGTGTAGTGGTGCGTGGTGGGCCGTATTCTCGGTCGTTTCAGGGTTCCTTCTGCCATCTGGTGGTGACGAGGGGGTGGCTAAGGTGGTCAGCGAGGATGGCGAAGGCGACGGATGGGGCGAAACGAGAACTGAGGCGACGAGAGTTGTGAAGTGGAACACAAGAAGAGAGATTGGGAGAGCGTGGGTGCGCCTGGGCGGCATGCTGCGCTGGCGGGAAATCAAGAAATTGCGGAACACCTTCCAGTATCTTGCTGCTTGGTTCCTTTTATCCGATGGTAAGCTAATATCTCCTCTGCTGCTTGTAAACTCGTCTTACGATTGAATACTTGTACCAGGCTTCACGACGATCACATCCACCGCCATTCTTTTTGGGAAAACCACGCTCCATCTGAGCGCACAGACCCTGATCCTCATCGGAGTCCTTACCCCGGCCGCTGGTATCATCGGCGCACTGGTCTGGCCGTTCGTCCAGCGGGCACTCAAACTCTCCAACCTCCAGGTTTGTTTTCACCTCCTCATGCAGACGGTCACGTCTAACACAGTGCTTTAGGTGCTTGTCAGTTTGGTCACGCTAGCTAGTCTTGTCCCCGTGTACGGGTGTCTAGGCCTGCTGCGCGTTGTCCGGGATCAAGGTTGGGGTCTCGTCAGTGCCGGCGAGATGATTGGCCTTGCGGTCTACTTCGGTACGTCCTTCATCATTCCATCTTCCACGTCCCTTTTTCTCACAAAAAACACGTAGGTGCTGTATACGGCGCCTTCCAAAGCTACGCTCGCGCCCTTTATGCCGAGCTCATTCCACCCCGCGAAGCCGCACGATGGTACGCGCTCTTCTCCATCACGGACAAGTCCTCGTCGTTCCTTGGCCCGCTGCTCGTCGGGCTCATCGCGGACACCACGGGGAACATTCGTTACGCATTTATACTTCTTGTTGGAGTGCTGTGGATGGCGCTTCCCGTGCTCATGAGCGTGGACGTTGTGAAAGGAAGTGAAGATGCGCGGGAATACGTGTGGGGTTCTGGCCCGGGTAGTAGTAGGGAATGATGGGGTCAGCTATGTTTGTGGGTGTGCTTGCAAGAATTCCAGGTCGATGCTGACTTCTTCCTCGCAGAATTTATGCCATGGACTCCACGGTGGATTGTACTTCTATTTACTGCAAACTCATGAACGACGGATCTCTCAACCATTCTTGTGCTTCGCAACCCTCAATCCCACCGCACTTTTTGGATGAGAAGACCACGGGTTCGTGTTTAGTAGATGCTGGCGGATGAAAAGTTTCTGCTTTGACTTTCCTTGTGCCCCGTTTCCAGAGGTCTGCGGAGGGGAGGCAGAGGACGTGGACCGTGGAGCGCTGCTGACGCTGAATTTCATCTTTCCGTCACAGATTTAATTCATACTAGGACACGAGGTACAAGAGGGAAAATATATGCATGGGGATACAAACCGAAAACAAGCCACGAAAGCGAGTTCGAAGCAAAAAGCAAGCACGACATTTAGGCCTTCCTACCCTTGCCCAACCTTTTATCCTCGTTCACTTTTCGTCAGCATCACATACAGTCAGCTTGTACTGGGGATGTATTCGGGTCAACACAGGGCACGTCTGGACAAGGCCGCCGGGAGCAGGACGGCACTCACACACGACCCGCGGAAAATCAAAAATCCTTCTTCTTTTGCCACGGTACCACGAGCGCGACGGGCGTACGGCTTGGACGTCGAGGAGTTATTGGCCTTGGTGGTGCGAATGGGCCCTCCGAACACCTTGGAACTGGTAGCTCGGTCCTGCCCGTCTGGGTCTCGCTTGATGAAGGGACGAGGTGCATTTGAAGACGGCAAAGCACCGGGCCAATATGGGTACGGAGGGGGACATATATCGGGAGGAGGTGGATGGGGAGCGTGGTATACGCCTTGGAAAGGCCGTGGGCGTGATGGCGGATAAGTAGAGGAGGTGGATATGGATGAAAAATAGGCCGGCCGATTGGGGTGAGTTTTATTATAATGCACAATATATGGCTCGCTCACGTCAGCAGAGGGGGTGCGCCTCCGGGAACGCACAGGAGGATGACCAGATCCAGGCCCTTTCTCTTGCCGATGGGCAATGCTGTCCTTCCCCCGCTCGATGAGCGCGCCCGTCGTCCCCACCACCGACGGTGCCGGTAGGTTATCGTGGGGCCCTGGGAACAATCGGGGTGCCGTATGGGATCGAGGAGGTGCGCTTTCTGCATTGAAGAGGGCGAGGGCTAGGTTGAGGAGGTGCCAATGTAACGAAGAGCAATGCTGGGGAGGATGCTCGATGGCGTGGTGTCTGAACGAACTTTTAAGCCTCAGCTGACCGGCGCCACGCAGGCGCCTGACGGGTTTGACCCTTTTTTCCGGAACCGAGCGCATGTGAAGCTAATACTACGAGGACCAAGTAGTAGAACTGCTCGAGCGTGGCATGTACACTCGATCTTGTATCATATTATTTGTGGTGTCAATGGGAAAGCAAAGATGCAACATTTTGAGTTCGGACCTATGTTTTACTTTACTTTCAGACGTTTGTGTTCCCAGAGAAGAGATCTACATAGACCGCTGATCTCACAAGGTGTTGGGATTAGGACCCTTGCATTTGTCTAACTTATGAGCGATTTGAGTCCTCTCAGGCTCGACTCCTCGAGATTCGAGAATGGAACCCGTGGGAAAGGATTACCAATTACATATGAGGAATTGTAAGTTGTACTGTGTACAGTCCTCTTCGCCTCGACATTATCGTATTGCTATCCATCACAACGCACCCACTATGTCTTCGAGGGAAGGTGTATAAATTGGTCGTCGTGGACCCACGAACGACGGAATCCTCAAGGAGACGCAAGTACACATGAGCCTCAGGCTCCGAGCGCACTGTTCTACTTTATTGCCATTGACCGAACACGAGTTGCGCACTTCGGGTACCGAGATAGGAAGCAAATGTTGCAGCACGGAGGGCGAGGCGGATGGGTGAAATGAGCGGTGGGACGAGAAGGGCAACGAAGTCCTGTTGTAAAGGTGCGTTGGTCACCAGGATGTCAGGTTTATGAGGGTTTATGGTGGTTTATGTCACTGACCTCCGGATGATAGAAGTCTTCCTGTTGGCAAACATACCAAAGATCGTTTTCCTCACGCAGTGTCAGACGGACAAGCAGGCTACGGCGGAGTGAGTTTCATTTCGACCCAGAATGGGACAGAAACGCACCGCGCAGGAACGGGGCGGAAAGGTGAGAACCGTATGTGAAACTTCTGTGCGCAATCGACGAACAGTACGTGGTTTTCGCTGTCGTACACTGCCATTTTTACGATCAATGCCAGACCGTCAGACACGGCCCTTGGTCCACGTACCGACGCTCCGGATGTCCATCTCAATCTTGGGCGACATGACGCGATACCATCTATTCCAAAGGTGAGATTTTCGATACGTCTACATGCAAGATATTGCGCACTGGTATATGGCAAGAATGCTGTCGCGCGAACGGTGTGCAGACGGTACGGTGCAAATGGGATGTCGGAAGGCGGCATCAGAGGTGTAGTAACGAGCAAGCGCTGTTTGCTGTATCGTCGCAGACGGTGCAGTGGTAAGCATTTTTACCACGGCAGATATCTCTCTCGCGGGATCTTGCATGGTGAACTTGTGCGATTTGGGCGAGGAAGATGATTGTCGGGTCTAGAACAATGTACGTTGGCGGCGGGGATTGGGAATCTGGGATTGTATTGCGGTGGGCGCCAGCTACGCGTGACGTCAGGGAGAGCATGTGATTGCAAGAATGACATCACTGACGCGTTCCTCAGGTTTACACCTACCGAAGAGATCGCGTCGACGGACCTCCTCCTTCACACCCACCACCATGTCTGCTACCCGTGCTATCGCGTCGGTAACATCGGAATATCTTCATGTATCACTCAAAGCCGCGAAGCGTGGTCGCCTTTTCACTCTTCTCAGTCCAGCTCACGCGTTCAGCCTCGGTTTCACCATCTTCTATATTCTCGTACAACGCCTCATCATCCTGTTTTTCAAACCGGTGGGTCGTCCATAGTGTCCATTTCTTGGATAATGACTGATACATGCACTTAGACACCTCCCAAAAGCGACAGGCTCCAGAAACCTTATGGGCGCATCGCCGTCGTCGGCGCAGGCTTGACCGGCGTATCATCTGCCGCGCACGCTATGGCGCACAACTTCGATGTCGTCATATTTGAATGTACGTGAATGCATGCTTACACTAATGATATTGTGGCTGATAATCAGACCAGCCCACTCGTCTGTCGGCGGTATATGGGCGAACGTCAACAAAACCTCCGGTCTTCAGCTTAACTCGCTCCTCTATCGATTCCATCCCGGCGTCCTCTGGACGCGCACTTTCCCGTATCGTGACGAAATTCTATCCGGTGCGTGACCCATAATCTTTTCTTGCGTCGCACTAATGAGGGTATGTGTGTGTCGATAAGAAATTACTCGTATCTGGAAGGAATATAAGTTAGAATCACGTACCCGATTCAATGTGAGTACATCGATTCATTTTTTCCCCCAGTGGCCTCCGCGCTCAATCATATACGGGCGTATGTTGACTTGCTTTCACGCATAGACCGCAGTTACGAATGTACGTCGTGCGGACGGCACCACCTCTCCTGGCGCGAAATGGATCGTGAACGACGGAGCCGAGGGAGTGTTCGATGCTGTCATCGTCACCGTCGGTACCTGTGGAGAACCGCAAACGGTTGGCTTCCCGGGTATGCCTAAAGGAGCGAGTGAAAATAACAAACAATCAGCTGGTGAGGGCAAGGGAGACAAGCCGAAAGCGAAGCCTGGAGCCTCCAAGCGAGATTCGTGGCGCTGGGCAAACACTACAAACGACAGCCCCCTCGACAAGGGTGCTCCTTCTTTCGCCAATGTTGCTGCTCACAAGCCTTCGGCCGACTCGGTGGCATTGAACGATTTCCCAGAGGATGTCGAGCACGGAGACCCGGAGCGGGCAAGCGAAGCTGGAACGCACAAGGAGCTCGGGTCAGATAACGGCGAAGGTGGATTTCTACCATCTTATGTCTCTACTGCGAGCTGATCGCCGACTGCCGTAGATGCGGATGATGATGTATTCGAAGGCACTGTACTCCACTCTTCCCAACTCGACGATGCTCCCCTCGAAGGAAAAACCATTGTGGTGGTTGGAAGCGGCGCCAGTGGCGTCGAAGCAGTCGAAACTGCGCTCGAATATGGAGCCAAAACTCTCACTATGATTGCACGCGATGACAAGGTGTGTCTCTTCCTTCATCTTCACCTTCACTCGACTGCGCAGCTCTTGTCTGACCATAATGAAAGTGGATTATTCCTCGGAACATGTTCATCGATACAAGCATCTCAGCACAGCCTTTTGGACGCGAGATGCCGCTCAGGTAAGGGGATCTTCCATCTATACACTTTCCTCTGCTTATTCCAAGTGCCCCGACAGCTTCATATGGGAATGGTTCATCAAAGTTTGGCAATATCACGGCGTCGAAGACCTGATCCCAACCCACAAGGGTATATACGAGGGTACACCGGTGTGTATTGCGCTTCTCCATCGATCATACTATTCTCACTGCACGCCAACCTAGGTGGTGAATGACGAGTTCCTCGGACATGTTCGTTCCGGACGAGTGCAGTACGTCCGTGGCGACACCCAAAGACTCACGAGATCCGGTGTGGAAGTCAGCGTCCGCCCGCGCGGCACGAAACCAGGAGACACAGAAGGGGCGGAAACCAAAGACTTTAAGGGAGACATAGTCGTGCTCGCCACCGGATTTCATAAGCCTACCATCGATTTCCTCCCCGACGACCTGTTCCCGGAGGGCTACGCGCGTCCGGACCTGTACCTTCAGAACTTCTCCACGCAGGACTGGAGCGTGCTTTGCACGAATTCTTCGTATGTCAACGCCATCGGTGAGTCTACCTACCCTTACCTTAGAACAACACAAAGTACTGAGTGCAGTGAATTTTAGGCACCGTGTAAGCCTTTTTCGATGTTCTGTCTTACGACAACCTGACTTAGTGAGTGACTCGTGTTCGATGTAGGGGTCACTTGTACGTTATGCACCTTCTCACATCAACTGCCTCGTGCTGATACCCGTCGTGCTTAGCCACATCGGAATCTACACGCGCATACTGCTGCTCCTTCTCCTGGACGAAGGCTCCAGGCCGGAGCCGCGCGACATGAAACTTTGGGTGGATGTGGTTCGGTTCGTCAAGCGCGGAGCCCGCGGTGGGGCACTCGGGTTCTTCACGTACATGGAACTCGGTGCGTGTGTTTGGGCTATGTGTGCGAAGCAAGAGGTACTGACTGGCGGGCGATCGGGACATCGTAGTGATTTGGTTCTTGACGTTTCATCTATTCCGCCCGGACAGGATTCGGTGGGTCTTCTTCACGATGCAGGGATGGGGGGTCGGGGTGAGGACGTGAAACATGCCTGCCTGGTTGTGATCGAACAAGTGGCATACATCATAGTACTCACTGTCCCAACACTGTCCGGGAGTTATTTGCGATGTCCTGGCGAATGAACGGAACATTATTCTCGTTGGTATAATAGAAAGCGGATAACTTGAGACCAGAGAGAACATGGTATCACGCGTAGAGTTTGTATGAAGAACCATGGGGTGGTGATACCATATGATACATCCCTTCCCGGTATAGTATTGAGGATACGGCGAGGGTATGGTTGATGACGAATGCAGTTCGTGGCGAGTTACTACGTGAATGACGGCATTGTCGACGGTGGCACCAGACATCCGGAACGCAGTGAAAGAACTGTGAACGAGGACATCCCGGCGATAAAATTGGCGGTGCTTATAAAGTAGGATTCTCAACTCACCCCGCCGTCCATCCTATTCTTTCATCCCCCTGCCTTTCGGTCGTGCATATACAGGGCTTCCCGGGATTGGAGACATTAGGCGAAAAAAAAACAGTTAGCACTTGGTGGTGCACTTCAAGCTTCAACTTCAAGTTGTCGCCGTTTGAGTGAAGTCGAGTCAGATTCAGAAAAGGATCACGTGATGGGAAGGTCGCGTCCTTTCCGGATATTTCCGGGGACGTAAATCATCCTCAAGTCCTCGACCCAGGCCCCCCCCTAATGCCCATAACAGTTATATCCAAATGCCGACGGAACTGGTCGAAATTCTGGCCTCATCTCCGATCCGAGCGCGGACGGAAGGGCCAAAATTCGGGCGAATGTTGCATCCAAAGTGCGGACGGAAGGGGTCCGTCTGACACGAGGTCCGATCCGCATGCGGACGGACACTTGAGGGGACTTGGTGAAAACCTCCGGTGTCTCGACCGCCCGCGGCGATGATAGGTCTGTCAACGAGTTCTCTGTGACAGGTACTAGGGGTGGCAGTTCCTCTGTGAGGTCGCGATGTGCGAGAATACACAGTGTGAGGATTGTAGGTGTCCGCAAAAATCTCCCTCCGTGCTCGAAACAATCGACTACCGCAAAATACATATTAAGTATTGTGTATTGTGTGCTATGTACTGTACAATTTTATAAACTAGAGAGTACGGGCGATGAATCTATGCTGTGAAGCTCTAGTTCCGAAGCGGCACTGGCGTGGTGGTTCAAATCATGCAGACAGGTGCTGCTTGTGAGGTGGTATCCTCCAATGCGGACGGACAAAGGTCCCTCCTATCTTGTATCCCGAATGCGGACGGGATCGGCCAAAAAACGGAGGTCATATCCATATCGCTGACGGAAGCCGGCAAAATCTGCCAAAATGTGTGCTGACGGAAGTGCCAAAAGTTCAGGATTTTCGGATATAACCATTATGGGCATTAGGGGGGGGCCTCTCGACCCCCATTGCGACGTACTTACTCTTCTTGGTTCCACTTCTACGAGCAACTTGAAAAATCAATGTCCGTTGGAACAAGCTCCCCGAATTTCAAGTGGAAACTTTGCTCCTGCATCATGTGCAATCGTTCCAACTATCAACTCACCTCGAGCATCTGTTTCCCGAGTCGCAGACTCGCAGCAGTTTACTCCATGATGATAGACCGACCAGACAAGTCCAAGCGTTCTTTTCAAGTGAAATCAAGCTGCATTAGAAGCTCTCCATCTATTTTTCTATCCGCGGTCCACCCCTTCTCAACTAAAAGTCCGAAATGTGGCATGCTGCTTAACGACAAGATTTTTTAGCTGCGCTTCCTTCCTTTCTTCTTGTCCTGATGGACAGCAACCGAGAGTCCGTATATCTTATTTCATCCGCTTCTGACTCGCCCGACCCCTGTCCATTTTGCATAGAAAACCAGCGAGCCGCCGCGCGTCTACATTGTCGCTGATGCTGATGCGCTGATGGCGTTCCATATACACGAGTCCCGAATCCGAGGTACGCTTTCCGCCTGAACCATCTCGCCACGAATTTATCATATAGCATATCCCTTTTGCGTCGTTTCACGAACTCGGCATCAAGCCATGACATTTCCAGTGGGCGTTCGTTTGTGCGTCCGACGCTAGCGGTCTTCAGGCCAGCTGTTTCTGGAGTACACGGGGCGCGGCGCGCTTCGCGATGCCTGCCGATGCCACGAAATATCAAGGTCAAAGCATGCCACGTTTGATGCTCCAATCATCGTGAACGATGGGCTTCCAATATGCAGGCCCTCTGCCACCCTCGCATCCGGGCTGGTTAAGTAACTCGAGAACTTTCGGAGCGCCGAATCACACGTGTGGCCTTCTTCTGTACCGCGAAGATCTTTTAGTTCCGTTTTCGCGTTCAGATCTGAAAACAGAGTTCATGCCCTCCCTGCCCCGCTCGTATCTAAAGTGCCAGCAATCCGAAACCGCCCCTTCGGCGATAATGGGCTTCCAAAACTGTGCATCCGCCGTAGACCATACACACGCCGGGTGGGAGTATTCGGAGTCCTCTTTGTTCGTTCCTTTTCCTTTCCTTCTTCAACATTCCCTTGATTATGTTAACTTTTTCGTATCTCTTAAATAGGGTATCCCCAACCATCTGTCGCCCACCGCAAGGCCACCATCCCCGTCCCCCAAAACTTCCCCCCAAAACCCCCAAATATATGGCCTGCAACTTCCACCATCTTACTTCGCGCGATTTCAACGAAGCTCGCGAGTCTGAGGCTGCGAAAATGGCGGCACCCCCCCTTGTCAAAGGTTACGGCGACCCATATGGTCCCACTGTTCCCGCGATAATGCAACCAGGCTACCGGCAAGTATGTCTTGCAATCTTTGAGGGCTGTCCAGCTTTCGTGCAGTCGCGAGTATTTAACGGACTTGTAGGACATGTCTCAGCATCAGCGAAAAAACGTTTCGCACGGATAAGTTTGTAAATATTTCTAAAGGCCACAATACGCACCGTACGGTGAACTTTTCACCTAGGATTAGAGGACCAAGTTTCAGTTTTACAAGGTCTCCACAAGCTTTGACAATCACAGACAGGGGCCCCGAAGTTGTGAGCTAAAACTAAAAATAGCAATTTTTTGGTTAATTCACCGGCCTTCCGCTTATGGAAATGCTTCTATTATCATTTCGCTTACAATACTGTAATCAATGGATTGTTTTTGCCGTTGAAATTCAAATTTTCAGATATGATAACTGGTTTAATTTACAGATTACAGCTACTACTAGTACAGTACAGTCCGCCGAATCTCGACTCCTACTGTAGATGGAGAGTGAGGGAGAGTGTAAGGTACAGTGTAGGGGTGTCGAGAAGTAAAAGGGACGTACCGCATGCTTGTGATGTTTCAGGACAGTAAGGACTCCTGCAATGCTGTCAGCTCTAAGTTGAACTTGAAAGAAAAGAGCACGCACCTCTTACACACTTCCGACTTCTCTAAGTCGCATCCTGGCCATGGGAGATGTGGCTGAGGACGAGGGTGACTTTTAAGCTGCACACTGCAGGAGTAGTCCGGGGTCCTACGGCGCAGCTACGCGGGATCGCACTTTGACGGTAGAGGTCGGAAAGAGAAAGCTTAACTGGTTTTAAGCTCTTGAAGGCGCGGAGTTCGTCGGTCCGCGGTCAGAATGATCTAAGCGCCGGTGTCGTCTCCTGCTCGTGAACTTGTAATCCCTGCTGAATCTCTCGCAAGCCTCTCGGAGTTATAGGGAAAGATTTAGAGGAACACACCTGGTTTAGTTCCGGAGCAAGCCTGGGTGAGGTGAATGGAAGAACACGGGGGGCTGGGATTTTTCGGTCAAAACCCTTACAAAAGATTAGATAACCGGATAGGCCTCGTAAATGACGCGCGGAAAAAACAGAGGAAAGCTTTTTCGCTGATGAGCCGCCTCGACAAAAGTACTGGCCGCCATCTCAGCCCCTTCCTCCGCAGGTTTCTTCCCCACAAGCATTCTTTGTACAAGATCCGATGCAGAATCTCGAGAAAAAAATTGCACAGCCAGAGCAAGGATCTTACATCCCTTCGCCCTCCAATCTTTCTCGCCGACGCGAATTAGTACAACACTATCTACCTTACTCAGTCCGAGAGCGTGTCCAGGATCGTCACGGCCCCTCTGGTGCTCATGGGTACGCCGCTCCTCAATCCACGGCTATGCTTGTAACAATTCAACCTCTTTCGTCTCTCATAATTTCTCTCACGGACGTACGACAGGGCGGAAGACCTTCAAACGACGCCTACAACTTGAGACAGACAGGCGTTTTCTACCCCCCCAACTTTCCGCCCTCCTCTCATGGAGATGATCCACGCACCTCGTCGTCTGGAAGTGGGCCTCCCCAGATCTACAATATGCCACAAATCGCACAAGGGTTTGGCGAAATTCCCTCACGCGCCGCAAGTCAGCATTCATCGGCCCACAGCGACATCTTGTATTCCACCCCCGCACACGATTTTCCTGGACCATCGAACAACGCTGTACCAACTGATCCTCGCTCCAACCCTCTTCTCGATGTTATATATCAAGCGATCGAGGAGTATATTGTCGAAGACGGCTACCACGAGAACAAACACCGGATTGTCCTCGAGTTCCCGGTGAGTTGTATGTGCTTGAGGCAACCTATCCCGGATGGCGACTGACGTTCGAGCCCTCCAAACCCGTAGGTCGACCTCTAGTGGTGGCAATTAACCCGCATGCTCATGGACCCTTTCAATGTTATGGAGCACTTACTTTGAACGTTGACACTTCCTTACATCCGTATACCCGCCGTTTGTGCTGTTAGTCTTCGTGGCACGTACCAGGAGTATTTCCTGTTTCTTTAATTCCTTGCTTTGCATTATCATGTAACCATGTTGTCGTCAAGTCCCCGTTCATACGTATACCCCGCGACGAATCCTAGTCGAACGCGTGCCTTTTGGGTTGTTGAGAGCATTGCAACTTCGGCTGCTTTCTGTTCCTTCGAAATTGCCCCATAGAGTAATGAACCAGGACGTGCTGTTTGCACAAATGAGCAATCTCACGAAACGGTGCAAACGACGCTGCTCACCACCGTCATAAAGTAGCACACTCCCATGTCCTCTTCCACGTTCGTCTCTTCATCCTTGAATGCACCCCCCTCATCCTTCTGGCCGCCATAACGGCTTCCGTATGATGGCACGCTTTCCTACGGTGTCCGAGTCTTCCTGGCCAATCGACACCATCCGCATCTTCCCTTGACTACGATGTACAACGGAGCCCTCGTTCTCGTCTGGCGCGTGTGAGTAGGCCGAACACTGGCTGCATGTACCAAGGACATAACATGATGCCAGAAATTCTTGGGGTGGATGGCTTCGAGACCATCAGAGTATAGATGCTCGATCGCAGTGACACTTGTACCGCGCCTGCAGCGGCGGGGAAAGGAGGGAAATAGAACACGGGCCAGGATACAGACGGCAAGGGAGGGATCGTACCAGGCTGGACGTAAGGGGGGATGGGAGCACGGAGAAAGGCGCATCGACGACGATGTCAGCTTCCTCGGGACGCGCATCAAGCGTCAACAAATCCCGCCGCGCGGCATTGTAAACGCACGGAACATCTTCCCGTGATTACAGTAGGCATCTTCGTCTCAGACGAGGAGGGCCCTGTCTGGTATTTTGCTATCGTACAGTGTTTGAGCCGCCTTGCAGAACAGGGTTGGTATAAGCGAGAGAGCACTGCGGGGGCTTGTAGTCCTTGGAAACTCTTCGTGTTGACGCGATTTCGAAGGCGCCCAGTCGTAAGGAGAGTACAACTTCGTTCGGATAAAGAACCGTTGCCTATTCATATGGCTCGATTTTACAGCAGAGACGCGCCACGGACATCGAAAGCTGGTATTTTTCAAGCTACAAGAAAACGGAATAAAATGGCGGATACACATGACCCAACGTTACGTGTCTTTGCAGGGAACCAAAAACATCGGCTCGTGCTCGATATCCGTTCTACGCTAAAATACGTCAGCCATAGTCCCGGGACGGATGAAGGAACATACCGCCGACGCAGAAAATTTCACTGGGGACTATATTTTGCCGTTCCGAGCAGTGGAACGTCGCCAGCGAGAAGGTTCACATATGCGTAATATTGATCGACGTCGGGCGTTTGCAGGGGTTGCCCTCGAAGCTTTACGCGTGACACCGACCACCTCTCACATCGTTGATCAGCGAGTCAGGGAAACACATCGTCTGAGAAATTACGCCAGGTTCCACGTCATGAAGCAATATATACTACGTATACGGATGGGTGTACAAGGAGAACGACGTACACATGTCAGGAGGCCCGAGAACCAAATGAAAAATCCTGGTCTCCAGGAAATCAAAGAGTATCAATGGCCTTTCATGATAGAATCGATTCGTGCATCCTGAATACGCTTTCGAAGGTCAAAGAGGATAGGGTACCCAAACACAGTGATACCCATGATGTACGACGCCTATGGTCCTCCCCAGTCAAACAAAGCATCAAGTGCGAAGAAAGGACACTCACGGCAACGAAAGGAGGCATCTGGTGCTTCCGTGCGAGAGAAGTGGCGTAAAGGCCCTCCAGAAGATGCGCTACGGCCACAAGTCCCCAACTGGCCTGGATGACCAGAGGGCGCGCAATGGTACTGCGTAGAGCGTTTGCGGGGAGCCATACTGGCGAGGGGTCATTGGTTGGGGCTAAAGTGGTGTATATGAGGAGGGCCACTAGGACGCCGGTTTGCCAAACTGTCCGGGGAAGACGGAAGGTGGAAATTTGAGGCGTTTTCGCCTGAATGTCCAGCGGATGTCAGTTCGAAAACAAACCTGGTATGCAAATAAGAAATGAGCAGACGTACCGTCCCCAGGGCTTCATCGGCATCCGCCTTCATCGCCAACAACCGCGGTTTCACCTCCTCGTACCCCAAAAGCGGAGGGTCGAACTCCACGCGTACAGGCTTCGGTTGAGCATTCGCTTTGACCTGATACGTCAGATCCATACCCTTCGGAACCAGCATTAATGATCACATCGAACTGAACAGCTGACACGCACCTTTGAATCGATGGATATCATCTTCGCACTGACGATGCGCTCCTTGAGCTTGCCGTAGTGCTTCGCATAAGACACAAGAGTGTCCGGATGATTAGACATATACATGCAGAGAAAGCCAGACTTGTCCTTGACAGGGTCAGACATAGCGACGAGGTTGATAGCCTCGTTGAGGTATGAGGGAGCGCTGGAGAGTAGTCGTGGCCCGTGGGCTGGTCGTGGCCCGTGGGAGGCTGCCACGAGTTCCGGGGGTTCAAGTTCTTCACGTTCCGAACCTCCGTGGACCGTGTCCTAACAATGTTTATGAGACGATGACCAATGTCCGGACTCAAATTCCGATAGTATTTATAGTAGCAGCTACTTCACGTAGAGCATGTAAGAAAGGAATGCGCTCATTCGGTGTTACTAATTGTAGAAGTAACATCTCAAGCCGTCACCAATCCTTCGTGAAGTTGGTTCTCTGCCTGAGCTTTAGCCCTCTGTGATTGCGCATACGTTCGTTTTGAGTAGCGCAATAGCCCCACTATCCCAGTGGGAGTCATGCCTTCCATCCTCTTCGCCGCTCCCTGGGATTCGTGAAGCACATGAAGCATCAGTATATTGTGAGGTATGCGTGGAAGTGACGTACTATGCTCCGTGGCTGCACTCGAGTCAACCGTTCGCGTTCTTCTGAGCTCAAACCAGGGACGAGCTTGTAGTCGATATCCGGCTGCAATACGAGCGTCTCGTCAGCCATGAATGCGCGCAAATCCGCCGATTGTCGATGGAGGTGCCACGAGTATAAGCCTGCACATACGATGGTTAACCGGAAACGGCAAGTGAAGGCACATAGACGAACCGTCAATATCGATCCGAGAGAGAACATTTGGGTCAATCTTCTCCAGGCCTGGTATCAAATCCACGAAGAACCTGCTGCCGACGTCAGGATGCCTCAGCAAGTCATGTGCACTCCGAACGACACCGTCGCGGGTGACGGAAAGTCCATATTTATCCCAGCCTTGTGGGCTAAACGCTATGCTTTGTAGCAATTCCACGGCGCTCGTCATCTCGTCGCGCGTGTGGGTGAAGGATGTCCATCGAGCGTCTGACACCGCACCAACCAGCCGACCTACACGCCCGTCAATGCTTGTCCACACAAAATAGCAATTGGGGCGCACCCTTCTCCGTCAACCGCAGATCAGCATTGTCGCTTCGCAGGGTCATCCGGTACTCGGAGCGGGAAGTGAACATGCGGTCTAGAAGACAGTAAGAGAACCACCATCAAGATTGAAGCTCGTTGAACTTACAGGGCTCTTCCGCGCCCCGGGTGATAAGGTCGTCGATCATGACGCCGACATACCCATCTGCGCGGGTCAAGAGCAAAGGTGGACGAAGCTGAGCCGCTAGACCGGCATTGATACCCGCGACAGCGCCCTGAGATGCAGCCTCTTCATAGCCCGTAGTACCGTTGATCTGACCTGCAAGGAATAGGCCCTGAAAGGTTATCAGCATTGCGAAGTGAATGCGATTATTGATAGACGCACAGGAATGCGCTTCGTCTCAAGGGTGGCTAAAGTCGCTGTCAGCAAGGAGCACGGGAAGCGAAGGAGAGACTCACACGTCAGCTCTCGTGGATCCACAAAGTCGTACTCGACACCATAGGCAGGTCGGACCATCTTGACCTTCTCAAGCCCAGGGATAGTACGTAACAAGTCCTCTTGCAACTCTTCAGGCATGCTATTGGATATACCATTAGGATATATCAGGTCTGTCGACACGTCAGGACTCGTGAGAGGTGTAGAAGAGGAGGTATACCTGAGTCGTATCCCTCTGGCTCCAACCAAACGATATGCCTGTCTCGATGTGCGAATCGCGTCACTTTGGCCTCCAATGACGGACAATATCGTGGCCCCTTTTTGGTCTCTTGAATGTGCACGCTCAGATGCATATTATCCATGATCATTTTGTGCGTTGTCGGGGTAGTGAAAGTTTTGAAGCAATGAGTCTGATTACCCTAAGTACACGGACGTCAATATCACGACACGCGTCCAGACGAAGAAATTCACTTTGTTGTCCACTTCCCGATGCAAGTAGCTGAACGGTTGCGGATCAACATCGCCGTCCTGCCGTTCCATGCCTTCGAAGTTGATAGTTCTCGCGTCAAGTCTGGCAGGCGTGCCGGTCTGAAGACGTCCTAGGCGAAACCCTGCAGCGTTAAGGGAGGCAGAAAGGCCTATTGAAGGATCTTCGCCCATCCTCCCGGCAGGTATCCGGCGTTGGCCTTGAGACCGTGGTCAGAGCCAGTGAAGGTGCAGAAAGGAGACCGCGTACCAATGTGGATTTCTCCGGAGAGAAAGGTACCTGTGCATATGACGACTTGGGAGCATTCGATGACTTCTCCGGTATCTGGACAAACCATGTTCATACGTTGAAGATGCGGGGCAATGGGAAAGGCCCACCTAATCGAACACCATCGACTTTTCCCCATACATCCTTGCTCGAGCTTGAGTGGTTGTGATCGAAGACCAGATCGAATGCACTGCCTGCTCGTACGTCAAGGTTGGGATAGTTGAGGAGGGTGTGTTGCATGTGCTTCTTGTACAGCGTGCGGTCCATCTGGGCACGCGGGCCCTACGAATCCCAAGGCCGCGTCGGTATACGAAAGGGGCACAAGGGAGAGACAACGCACCCATACGGCAGGCCCCTTTGTCCGATTCAAGATGTTGAACTGCATCCCTGCCTTGTCTTCCACAAACAAGTGAGCGTGGTTTCTGCTGTCGAAAAGCATGTAAACACACCTGCGACGCGCCCAATGACGCCGTCCAACGCGTCAACCTCGCGCACCAGTGTTCCCTTCCCTACACCTCCAATGGAGGGATTGCATGAAAGCTCTCCTATCGTTTCGATTTTGTTGGTCAGGAGGAGTGTTCTTGCACCCGTGCGAGCCGCGCCTGCGGCAGCCTCGCACCCAGCGTGTCCGCCGCCAATGACACAGACTGCAAGTGGGTTAGCAATAAAATCTGCATACAAGAATCTTAGACCCACCATCATACTGGTAGGAGAGCGCCTCCGAGGTATAAAGACGATGAGATAGAGGAGTCCGATGCCATGAGCGTTGGGCAAGTCGGAGCATGGGATGCTGCGAGCAGCTGCTTAGAAACCCCGGGGCAATTGAACTCGATCATATCGACTTCAACGATGTTCCCACGGTTACAATGTAAGTAGCTACTTATCCTCTCCTCTCGCGACTGGAGCCGATGCCTTCTGGTTAGGTCTGCGATAGAAAACTATTCTTTCAGGCAAAACCACATCCCCACGAAAGGATTGCGCTCCATACAGTAGATGTGGTATAGCAGAGCCAGAGCCTAGAGGTACCACCATACCAGTGAGCACTGAAATAACTCAATTGAATCGGCATTGACCGGATGTGATTAGTCATCAACAGATCCTTTGCGAAATCTCATCTTGACTCTTCCAGCTTACTTACCCCTTCGCCTCCGTCACCCTTCCTTGCCCACTTCCCCACCAAAAACGCGGCGAACATCACAATGGGCGCATATTATGACGAGATCGAGATCGAAGACATGGTCTGGGATGAAGAGAAGGGCGTCTTTCACTACCCTTGTCCGTGCGGCGACCGCTTCGAGATCTCGCGCAGGCAGCTGGCCGACTACGAGGACATCGCAACATGTCCGAGCTGCAGTCTGATTATACGTGTTATATATGATCCGGTGCGTTCAGCTCCGACGTGTGGGTGCACTTCCGCAGGCTGACGCCCTATGTCCGGATCCTGGTTAGCTTGACTTTGAGGATGAGCCTCCAGACGACGAGGATGGCGCAAGCGAGGGGGAGGAGGACGATGATGAGTCTGAGGAGGAGTCTGAGGAGGAGGAGACATTCGAGGATGCGATGGAGAGCCTGACCCTGGCTTTGGCGGAGACCCCGTTGGTCGCGGTCGCGGCATGATGCATGAACGGTTCAGTGAACGACGATGGCCTCGCGCACGGTGGACATCTCTAGTCTATTGCTGGGTCGCGAGGGCTGGGTATTGGATGGGCGCATGGTTGTCTGTACGATAGCCCCTGATCAACAAAATCTAATACAATTCGACACCAGAGCAAAAGATCAACAGAGTACATGGAAAGACGATACAACAAAAACGGACGACACATGGACTGGAATGGATACATCTTCGGCCATCTAATACCTGTAACGCGTGGAATAATCTAACAGAAAAAGAGTTAGGACGCCATGACGGTAGTACTTGAAGAACTTGCCCTTTGGAGAGACGACAAGACCACGGCCTTTGGACGCGCCGCGGTACACAGTCTCGATAATGTCAATCATCTGAAGGAGTGTACATGAGTTAAGGCGGGGCGTTGAAGTAGAATTTAGCGCACCTCCTGCTTGTTGTCCATAGCCCAGTTACTTGCGATAGAAGGAAGACGGTGTCAACATCGACTTTCAGTTCGATGCAAGGGATACTCACATTTTGTTGTTATTACCAGTACCCAAGTCAATCATGATATGCTTGTTCCTGGTATATGGTTTGGTCAGATGCGTCCTAGAAGGAGATTAGATAGCAGCAACTTACCGGTAGAAGAACATAACTGTGCAGGGATCGTATAGCTCGTACATCTGCCGCCGTCTCGCATGAGCGGTGGCCGAGCAACAAGACGACGCCTACGCACCTTGTTGAAATCCGGAACCTCGGTGATATCGCAAAGATAGATGACTGCGAAGTTCTGAACCTTCTCTGCGACGCCGTAAAGCGTCTCGTCCATCGTCATGCACTGCGTGTCCCAGTCATGGCCAAAGCGGATGACGACGACGCGATCCTCCTCGGACTTGATAGCCTCGTCTACGTGCCAGCCAGAAGGAAGATGGGGAAGAAAATAGGACATCGTTCGAAAGAAGAATTGTGATCAGTGGTCGTGGTCGTGGTCGGTCGTGGTGGGAAGACAAAGGGTCGGACGCGGCGCACTTCCCGTACGCGTGTCCTCCGCCTTCTTTGACCTTCATCTTCAGTTCTCCACCATCTCCGGCAGAGCTCGCGATGGCCTCAAACCAACGGCCCGTTGTCTTCATGGACGTTAATATAGGAGAAACCCCGGCAGGCCGACTCAAGATGGAACTTTTCAGCGACATCGTCCCAAAGTGCGTCGTCTCTGAACGATCTGAACGCCCATCTGTCCAGAACTGACATCCCGAGCAGAACTGCGGAGAACTTCCGTCAGCTTTGCACAGGGGAATACAGGTGTGCTGCTAACGCGATCCCTTGTGCGAGAGCGTGGCTAAAAAGCGCTGTGGACAGGATAAATTCTAGACCTCAAGGCTACAAGAACGCGACGTTTCACCGGTATGCCGCTCGCATTTCTTCCTAACGATGTCCATCTCACCTGCTAACCAGAGCCTTCCTCTAGAGTGTAAGTTGCATTGACCTCTCGTTCCATATGCGTCGCTCACCTGCTGCAACACAGTGTGCCAAACTTCATGTGTCAAGGTCCGCCACTCGCTTTCATTGGGGGATATTCCGGCGGTTCTGATGGCGTTATTCAGGAGGGGACTTTTTGAAAGGAGATGGGACCGGATCATTCTCAATTTACGGCGATAAATTTCCGGTGAGTGCCCCCCTCTGTCTCTCTAAAGATGTTGCTGACCGCTTCTCAGGATGAAAACTTCCAGGAAAAACACACCGGCCCAGGTCTCCTCTCTATGGTCTGTCTCCTTGGTTCATTTTGGTCCCCGCGTTATCCTAACCATTCGCCTTCTAGGCCAACTCGGGGCCCAATACGAATGGGTGCCAGGTTTGCATTCGGGTTCCCTTATAAACCGAAGCTCGCTCACAGCGGGCGTTAGTTCTTCATCACGACCGCAAAGTGCGACTTCTTGGATGGAAAACACGTCGTGTTCGGCAAGGTGATCGACGGCATGCTCACGTTGCGCAAGATCGAAAACGTCTCAACGGGCCCGAACAATCGTCCAAAGCTCGCAGTGAAGATAGTTGGTGTGCTTTATCCTTTTTCTTCAGACGATCGCAAGCTAATTTTGTGCTCAGAGTGTGGCGAGATGTGATTGGTTTGCAGTATTCGCTTTCAACGGGGACTTGTACGTTTATTCCAGCATGAACCAAACTTATGTGCACTGGGCCTTCCAAACCTGTCCATCGCCATCGTGGAAACAGTCACATCTCTCGAAGCAAGTGAGGTTTCATAGTCTATATATGCTCATATCCCCCCACAGCATCCAGCTTAGCCACTAGGTCAATCCCGTACTTCTGCATTATGGGACATAAATACGCCTTGGTAATCGCTCTCTGGCCATCCACAGCGGCCCACCCAGGTCGTTGGTTGCATGTGGCTGCTGCAAGTGATAGTTTGTCCGAGGACATTCTCCACGCTGTCTCGCTATCTCCGAGGGAATAGACGTGTTGGACGATGTCGTTGCACTGGCCACCGCGGACCCACCCCTCGTGGGCCGTAAGGAAGTAGGAGCGCGTGCGCGGAAGTCATGGCGGAGATCGTCGGGGCAGAGACTGAGGCCTGTGAAGGACCGGTCCTGCAAGGATGGACACGGTTGGCATCCTTTCGGCATGGCCATATTGTGCAGTCCATGGACAGGAGACCATCTTACAGTCGCCGAAATCGAACTTGTGAAGGCATTTAAAATAATACATAGTAGATCCTTTGACTCTGAATCATAAGTAAGCATAAGACCCTCCTCTGAGAAAGCTGAATAAAATCCACAAACTCGATGAAGCTTCAAGCTTCAATTCGTGCTCTCTGTTTGCTCTTTGTGGTCGAGGTCTCGGGCGGTCGATCGCCCCAGATGCGGCGACGTCATCGGCTCCACGAGAGGACGGGATCGGACCCGGCTCCCCCACCTTCCCTATTTGGGAAGGAGGCCGGAGATGATGACGGTGCCGAGGTGACATTGCCTTGCAGTCCGCCTGCTCACGCTCCCGCTTTCCTCTTCCTCTTCCTCTTCCTCTCCTGTCACCACTACCACCACCGCGATTCCCCTCCCCGCCTGCGTCGTACTTCTCCTATCCTTATTCAGGAATCAAGTGAGGTCCCTTCCCACCTTGCCGCAGGTTGGCGTGCTGATCGACGCGTCGTTCATCGCCCGGGCCAGCTCTCCCTTCTTGCGCAACCTCTACACCTCCTACCCCATTGACCACCACGCCGTGCACTGTCAACTATATCCAACGCCCTTGTATTTTCCCGCATAATTCAGGCCCACCCACGTCAAAGCCTCTATCAAACTGGAATAACAACCTACTACACTTCTAATCGACCCCAATGGTTCATCGCCCGCCCGACTCCCGCCTTCTCAGCTCGCTTTCTGCACAAGAGTCGACATACTACAAACATCTTATATCCCTTCTCGACACCCATGCCCAGTCGTCTCTCTCAGCACTGGCGGCGTACGCGTCCGCTGCATCACCCGCGGTCTCAAGGGGCATCATGGGCGTCGCGGGCAGCCTCGCCGGGGCTGACGAAGCCCTTCGGAAGTACGCACAGGCCGTTGATGCATGGAGGTCCGCGTTGGAAGAGATCCGTCAAGCGGAAGAGGACGTGGGGCGTGTGGGCCGGGATAGGGAAATTCTGTCAGTCCTCTGTTCCTTCCCTTGCGCTGCTGCGACGTCGCCCCCTCCCTCGCCATACTGACATGTCCTTCGCGTTCTTTACCCTTGTCTCCCTCACATGCTTGGTGCTATACAGCGTTACCCGTCTTATTAAAGTCTCCAAGTCACAGAAACCCACCCGAGACTCGTTTATATCAAGCATTCCTTCCACATTTCCCGATCCTTCCCATTCATCATCTTCTATTGCCTCGTCGCCTTCTTTTTCAACCCCAAACACGAAACTGTCTACAGCCCAAGCAGAACTGCAAGCATGTGAGGCGCATCTTGCAGCGAAGGAGCAAGCATTGGACCGGCTACGAGTACGCGCGGTGAAGCAGGGTCTGGAGGGACGTTGCAAGGCGATGGTGGAATGCGGGTGGGCATGGGGGGAAATGGGTAAAGAAGGACTACGGGCGTTGGAAGATCTAAACGAAAGCGAAAACGGTGAGGGTCCTTCTAACGAGTCGCGCATGCCACATATGGCAGGCGAGTTGCCAAATGTGGAAACGAAGAACTGCGACGTCTCTTCCCACGTCTGGCACTTTTCAGTCCTCCTTTCTGCTCCACACCGCGATTGTCCTCATCTAACTAATTGAACGCGATTTCGTCCCGTAGCAGCCACCAATTCGACCGACAAGCCACTTCCGATCCCCGAGAGCCAGACCCATGGGCCTGGCTCGGACCTTTCCTCGCTCAACCCTTCCCAATCGGCTTCGCAAATCTTCTTGGCCTCACCACCGGACCACGGCCTTATGTACGTCATCGCGACGCTGTACCGCCTCGTGTCCTGACCACGCTGTCGCAGCTCACCCATCTCTCGACCGACATCTCCTCCCATCCTTAACATCCCTGCAGCACACTCTATATCAGAATACGGCCACCCACCGATTCCCATGCAGCGCCGCATCACTGAAGAGGGTTCTGAAGACTTGCACGCCGCGGAAGCAAGCAGTAGCGAGGACGACTCCCGCGAGGTACAAGTTGTCAACAACAAGCCTTTTGGGAAGGCGAGCGCATCGACTAGCAAAGTCCGCCTCAACGGCAGTCCAGCCACCCCAGCCGTGAACGGTAATGCAAGTCAGGAAGTGTCCCCACGCAAACGCTTTGGGTTCAGGTCGCATTGCGCGGAATGGGAGCGCCAGCACAAACTCCTCGTTGCCCTCGTGGCCAATCTCTGCCCTCCACGCCTCATAGCCCTGTCCGACAAGAATCCCCCGCGCGGGATCGAAAGACAAGCTTCTTTGGTGGGATCGCTGGCCTATTCCGCAGTTCGCGCGAACGCGACGTGAGGACGTCTACGGTCCCGGGGCCAAGTGGAAGACGCGGACGGACATTAATCTGAGGAGAGGAAAAAGTGGGTCGGAAGGGCGCCGACAGCGACAGCGACGACGAAACACCGCGGCCGTCCGTTTTTACTAGACGGGCATCCGAGGATAACCATCATTCACCGTACTTGTCGTCACCCCCAAGGGCGCCGGCGACTAAACTGAAGAAGGCCAACGACGGTCGTGGACGTATCGTCAGTGGAAGTGATGTTGGCCCTGGCCGGACAGGCAAATGGCAACGCGGGAGATACGGGCTGGACAAGCGATGGAGGAGTGGTGAAGGGAGAGGGTGCGAAGAGAGGCAGCGTCAAGTCTCGCGGGGGCGCGGCGACATTCTGCGTCTGTGGATCTTTCCTCTCCTGTCCTTAGGAATCCCTCCACGAAAAGGGCCAGCATGCCCGCCTCCACATCGGCTCCTGCCTCGATGCGTTCTCCACCTCCAGCTCGCTCTACTTCTCCAGGCATCATCCAGCGTTTCTTCATCTGCAACGGCCAAACCGAACGCCTTCGACCAAACGTGCATCTACTGCTCCCCGCTCGCAAGAAACGGCGCGGTACAAGTTCACTACTTCGGGTATGCACCCTGACGCAGGACGAGGGGCAAGTCTGATGTCCATCGTGGAAGGTGTTCGCGGCGAGCGGCGTACAGGGGAGAAAGCCCGCTGCTGGAGGGCTATTCCTCCCGACCGCTCCGGCATCAGCCACATCTCCCAACGCTGGCCTCTTTCTCCCCTCGGCCTCGGCCTACTCCTCCACCGCCCACCGTTGTCTACGTCGTCGGCCAACCTCGCCGACAAATGGCATGTTCTTACCATCGGCATACGGCTTACTCGAGCACAAGTCCCCCGCCTCGAACCTCTGGGATCTGGGTCGCTTGGACGCTCTACATCGGGACCACAGGACGCCATACTATCGAGAGGACAAACGGGATTGCGCAAGTTATCCCGACTCTCATAGTCTGCCGTCGCAGTAGTCACAGGCTCAACTCCATACACCGGCACATAGGCTCATCGCGGGCGTCCGTTCCCCTTCGTAGTGCCCTTCGCAATCGTTCTCCTTCCCCAATGCCGGCCCGGCTCTACATCTACCGCGTCTGTCTTTACATTCACCATCTCCTTCCCTCCCCGAAACACGTTATAGTGGTCCAAGCGCGCCCGGGAAAAGTCGTCCCTTCCTCCTCTTCCCCTTCGCCTCCGCTCCCTCCCGCTGATCCAAAGCCGCGCGGGCGGAGAAGGCTAGAGAGCGACAGCGCCTCGATATCGTCGTACGAGCCGGGCACTCGCAGTTCGAAGACGCGGAGACGGAGACCGAGGCGCCTGCTCCCCCGCCCAAGTTCGTCCAGGCGGTCATGCCGCCGACGCCGACGAAGGACCTCGCCAACGGGAGTCCGCTCGGGTCTGCGGGCATGAACGGGGACGCGCTCGCCGTGCCCGGGAGCGACGTGCTCAGCGCGTCGGGCTCGGACGTGTCGACCATATCTGGAGGCACGGCGGGTTCGGGCTCGGGATCGGGCTCAGGCGTCGCGCGGCGCAAGTCGGTGCGGGTGAGTCTGCAGCCGACGTTCTCGCCCACGCCGCCGGCGCTGGAGGAGGAGGAGGAGGAGGACGGAGGGGAGGGAGAGGGGTATCTTGGCGCGGGGGAGAAAAGGTGGAGCAGTAGGGTGCGGGAGGAGGGTCAGAAGGATGTATGGGAGGACTCGAGCAGTGAGGATGAGGAGTACGCGATGGCGAGGAATGCGCTGAGGAAGGTTGGGAAGAAGAAGTGGTGAGGGCTGGTGCTGGTGGCCACGGGACCGTCCAGGCTGTCCAGGGCTGTCCTACTTCAAGTTACTGTTTCATACGAGGCCGTGTCTCCCCCCTCTCGGGGCGATACTTAGTATGTGCATACACTCTCATTTTGTATATTCTTTGACCTATTGGGCGATAGATAAGAGAAAGACATCTCCTCGGGCGTATGCAGGTTGTCCTCCGTACTGATGGCAGTATGACCAGGAGTGGCTGGGTAAGGGACCCAGGATTGGGCGCGTTCGTGTCGGCGAAGATGTAAGTAACTGTGAGTATTGACGAGCGCTTCACTCTTGTCAAAGCAGCGCGACGAGCGCTACACTTTTCAATCTCCAATCACTAATCGCTACGACGAGCGCTACACTCATCTCAAATCTATACGACGAGCGCTACACTCTTCAATCTCGAATCACCGATTAGTAACGACGAGCGCTTCACTCTCCAAGCTTCAGGCTTCAAGCTTCAAGCTTCAATCGACGAGCGCTGTGGCACTCACGAGCGCTGCACTCTTCAATCTCGAATCACTGATTAGTAACGACGAGCGCTTCACTCTTCAAGCTTCAAGCTTCAATCTCCAATCGCTGATCAGTACAACGAGCGCTACGCTCTTCATTGAATCTCGATCAGTACGACCAGGTATTCGGGACACTGCAGCAGCAGAGACAAATCTCTATAAGGTCAATAACTGCTGCCGTGAAGACGGGTTAGGAACCTAGTATCGTCGTCCTTCGGTGTCTGCCTATGTATGATAGGGACAAAGCGGGTCCCCGACTCCTGTGGTCCTGCGACAGCCATCCTTGTAGCACGTAACTGGCAATGGCTGTCTTGGACTTTTCGTGTTCTCTCGTTGCGCCTTCATGCCGGAAGTCACACCAAGGTCGGAACCTACGAAACTTGGCGAGTCCAATCTCGCTTAGATCTCACTACTTAAACCTCAGCGCACGCAGAGCAGCAGCTAGCAACAAACACGTCTGTTTTCTCACTGGCAGCGCAACCATGTCATTCTCCCAGTCCCAATCCTACTATCCCACCTGTGCTTGTCCTGTTTGCATAAATGCTAGCAGGACCGCAGCGGCATTGCCAGTGACTGCTGCCAGCATGTACAACGCCGCGCCGCCCACTGGCGCCCAACTCTATTACAACGCCGCGCCCGCTGCCAGTGCTACCAGCGTACCTACCGACGTTAGACGTGACAACAGCGTCCAAGCTGTCCACGACGACTACTCGACATTGGTTGGACCACTGTTTACCAGTATATGGTTGATCCTAGTTTCGTCAGTGCTGACACCGTGCTTTACAGATTACCGGACAGACGGACTCAAGTGAAAGGAACCTACAACCGTCTACGGCATCAGGCTCGTTGCCTCGCGAGAGGTTCGCGTCCACCACAAGTTACAACGGTGGATGGACGATGCCTCCGCCGATTCAATACCCAAATTTTGGAGGTGGTGTGGGTTTTCAAAGCGGAGACCGAGCGGCACTAGGACTCGGTGTGACAGTCTCCAACAGTGGCGGGGACGCCGCTCCTAAGGAGCAGCTATTTGGAGGTGAAGTCGTCGAGCGCGCCAGAAGCGAAGGATCCAGCCTACCTGTCATCGAAGGCACCCAAATCGTGTGGCTGCCCGACGGCATCGGTTATGACATAGTAACTCGTGTCCGGGTACGTCGTTTCGCAGTGCATGCCACACATAAGTCTGATACGCTACAGTACCAGAACGTCGTGGATGGAGCCGCCGTGCAAGGCTTCAGGAGGTGAAGCTAAAGGATGGATATCGTCACTTGAGTGCGCGAACCGGTATCCGAGTGAATAAAGAGATGTACGATACATAACGCGCTCTTCGGACTCGGTGGTTGTTTATGAATTTATCGTCTTGCTGTGTTACTGTTTTGCTATCGTTGTTTAGTATGCATCTACACGGACAGCAGGCCTCGCGTTTCAGAGGGCTTTTTTGTCATGACATCACTGATGCATAATATGAAGGGAAAGCGAGACATACGGCACTCCTTCAAAGTTGAGG